>JACEVL010000227.1:95502-150502 GCA_020284085.1 Aporrectodea caliginosa | reverse complement strand
CAAGACAAGGAGGTGAAACTTATTTTTGATTGACCACGGTAACTGTTTTTTCAGCAGCCAATTAACCTATGCAAGTGTGGGCATTTATGTCATAGTCCATGTTGTTGTTTTACATTAGGCCTACTGTTGAGAGTCAATTGAAACAAAAGTTTCTTAATTAATAAAAGAATCACGTCATATCGATTATAACAGTAGAAAATTAGGCGTACGTAATAAAGATAAAGAATTTAAAAATCCGCATGTTAAGGCCTTAATAAAAGAATCACGTCATATCGATTAAAACAATAGAAAATTACGTAATAAAGATAAAGAATGTAAAAATCCGCATGTTAAGGCCTTAATAAAGAATCACGTCATATCGATTATAAGAATAGAAAATTACGCAATAAGATAAAGAATGTAAAAATCCGCATGTGAAGGACAATGAGATATACTATAAGCGCTAGAGAGAGTATTACTTGTCTACCCTGCAGGCCGTTGTGAAGTCAAAATAGCTAAGCGACCTTGACCCGCTGGTTAGACAGTCTAAATATAGATATCGATTGTGTTGGGCCAGAGCTATCAATTATCGAGAGTTCGGCAGTTAATGGGAAAGCAAATGACTCGCTTTGATTGGTTGAAATTCTTGGACGCAGTCAAGCTTAAATTAGACTTTAACTTCTTTTCGAAGCTTATGCCTTGCAAAAATACAACAGATAAAAAATAACAACTTGCCGATGAAATTATATTCCAGCGGCCTTGTTTTCGGGAATAATAATAAATTCCTTCATCCGAAAGCTACTCAATTTAACGTCGATCGTTTCGCCATTTTGAATACCGTAATAGTCAAGGCTGTTTCGATCGGCTGACTTCAACACGGATAGGAAATGCTCTATCTAGAGATAATTATAGGCCCATATTTATATATTATACATCTCAGTGGTTACGGCCACCGTTGGAATTATTATTGTAACCTCGAATGAATGGCCACGGCCAAACAGAAAGTCCTTTCTGTTTGGCCGTGGCTGGGAGCGCTTCTGAGTAGGCATCTAGAAGAGGCGCTATATAAATCTCCGGAATGAATGAATGAATGTGACATCTTCGGGCGCCCAACCCGGACGCTACTCCTGGTTGTTTGAATGCTACACGGAAAGCGTTCTGTTGCGAGACTTTGGTGGTTTCGGGTTCAGTCCACAGGGATCCACTTCCGGACATTTTTTCTCTTACGTCATAACGGAGTCAACGGCTGAAATCGTCCTCCAAACCTTCGATAGTCAGGTCTAATAATTTTTTTTATTCTCTCACTTCCGCTGAGGTGAAAGAATTGTCCACTGGCTCCCTGAGCGCTCCGTACATCGCTCCAAGGTGGCTAAGGGCGGCGGTTGTGTGAACGGTGATCAAGGGGGCATCTTGATCTGGGTCCGTACGTCTAATAGCAGAGGGGTCTGGAGGGGTGTCTCCAATCTTTCCAAGCGCTGTATAACTCCAACTTGAGTAAGAGCTGGCTGAGATTTTCTGTGTGGTAACTAAGACTGTCCTACAAAAATGTGCTCTATTTTCTCTAAAAGCAGCGCCAAGGCAGACTCGGGCCTCGAATGAATGGATGAGGCTCCGGTTTGGGCGGACAAAGGCCTCTAATTACCTTCTTCTGCTCTACATGAATCTTCACCTTATTCTACTGATTTAATAGAACGTTTAGACATTTTCCGATTGTTAATCAGCTTAGTGTCAACTGTTCATGGCAAACTTTTAGAGCCAGTAGCGACCTCTAAATATTATTATTTTGAGCTGAAAAATTGCCGAACTGTTTTCTCATCTATAGAAACAAAACTAGAGGGTGCCGATGAGAAAAGTAACAGTCGAAAAATAACTATATACTGGCTTTCGTACCAGGCGTCACTCGCGTTTTTCAGAAGGCGTGATATTTCACAACTTACTGTAGGCTACTAACTTCAGATTTTCCAATCAGCCTATTGTACTAACTTCATTTTTTCCAATCAGCCTATTGTACTAACTTCATTTTTTTCCAATCAGCCTATTGTACTAACTTCATTTTTTCCAATCAGCCTATTGTACTGACTTCGGTTTTTCCAATCAGCATATTGTTCATGGCAATATGGCAAAATATGGCAATATGGCAAAATTCAGTTCTTTCCAATCAGCCTATAGGTCCTATGTAATAACTGTCTGTCCAAACGCCTACCCATTAGTTATGGTGTTCCCCAAGGTTCCATACTAGGGCCCCTCTTGTTTATTATATTTATCAATGATCTTCCTAATTCTACGTCACTGCTACACTTTATCCTATTTGCTGACGACACAAATGTCTTCCTGTCTAATTCCTCAAATGAGCAACTTTTTAGAACTGCAAATATTGAACTAAAATCAGTAAGCGACTGGTTTAGGGCCAATAAACTCTCCTTAAATTTATCCAAATCAAACCTAATCCTATCGAACTGTTTTCTCATCTATAGAAACAAAACTAGAGGGGGCCGATGAGAAAAGTAAGTGTAGGCTACTAACTTCAGATTTTCCAATCAGCTTATTGTAATAACTTCATTTTTTCCAATCAGCCTATTGTACTAACTTCATTTTTTCCAATCAGCCTATTGTACTGACTTCGGTTTTTCCAATCAGCATATTGTACTAAATTCAGTTCTTTCCAATCAGCCTATAGGTCCTATGTAATAACTGTCTGTCCAAACGCCTACCCATTAGTTATGGTGTTCCCCACTTCAGGTACTCGTTACGTGCGCATGCAGCAGAGTTCATAGTTTAGTTTTTTTTAGTTAAGATGTAGTTCATAGTTTAGTTTTTTTTTTAGTTAAGATGTAGTTCATAGTTTAGTTTTTTAGTTAAGATATAGTTTAAAAGAACTCCAACTTTTTAATATATAATTATATATGTTATACCAATGTTTCCACACCGTAAATTTTTTCATGATACATTCAAGAACTGCATGTAGCTGCATTGATTGATTGATCCAAATCGTTGCTCTCAACTTACATTGATTCCGCCATCGATTACCCTCCTACTCATGAACAACAGGCTCCCTCTCAGCGGAACTTAGTCCCTTTCGGGTGCCTATTGTTCCCAGTGAGAACAGCACACAACTAGGACTTAAAAATACCTGTAATCAATACTCCTATGTTACGTTATTATTCGTTTGTTCACTATACTACATTTGATTGCTTGATTTGTCTTGTTTTGTTGTCTGTTGTTTGGGATCAATAAAAATGAATTGAATTGAACAAAAATTTGAAAAATTGAAAATATTGTTCTAACTTCAGTCCTTTCCAGTCAGCCTATTGTTCTAACTTCAGTCCTTTTCAATAAGCCTATTGTAAAGGCTACTCCACTGAAACACCTCTCGACGTTACATTGGACAGCATCTTCTCATCTACGGATAGTGGAAAAGCGTGCATCTAGGTGTAGGCCTACTCCTCGACCATTTTGTTGCTTTTGACACTGTTGGCCACCAACTCAGCTTTCCAGACTCAGCAAAAGCTTCGGCTCTAATGGGTCTGCCCATTGCTGCCTAAGCTGGCTAGGTTCTTTACCTCTGCAATCGGTCTCAGCAATTATTTATTGGAACCGTTCGGTGCATGCAATCCTTCTCTCAGCGCTACTGCTGGTTTCCCACAGGAATCTGCTCTCTTATTACTTGCAATGTTCATTTCACCAATCAGCCAACTCCACCACTGCTCGTACTCTGACAGTGCCAGTACCAAGCTTGGAGAAAGGAGGAGGGCGACGCTAATCATCTTCGTTATGAAACAGCGCCGTTAAACAGCAACTAGTCACCAGTCAGCCGTAGGGCCTATATATGTCTACAGTCATTTTGAAGTCAGGTTACAGCAGTACGCCGACGATCCTCATCATGCATTGCTCTTTCATGCACATTGCCTTACCATACCTCACCTTGTCTCCTTTCCTTAGTAGCATGACTACCTTAAACATTTTTGCTCGACGACGTTCGTTGGACGTGTGCCGCCGAAGCAACTAACCAGTCGCCAGTCATACGTGAGTCATTTTGAGAACATGCTCGATCGCCATCTGGCGAATGCATGTGTTAATGAGAATACATGTCTGCTCGTCTCCAGTATAGGGAAATGGGGCAGATTCTATATATTTCACTCTCGTAATCCGTGTACTGATTTGATGCTGGTCTGCTAACTGAGAGGTCGGAGGTTCAATTCCCCGCCCGGCCAGAATTTTTTCCGAGATATTTACTCCACGTGTGTGACCCTAGCCAACTCATCTATAATGAGTACATTGACCGTACACTATCGGTGGGAAGAACAGACGGCGAAGGAGAGGACTGGCCACCCGCCCTCGTATGGCGAAGCTAAAGAAACGAAGTGCTGAACACTTCATATACATGGATGCCCCTCATGCTGCTATTCTGTGTGTGTGTGTTTGTGTGTTTGTTTGTTTGTGTGTGTGCGTGTGTGTGTTTGTGTGTGTGTGTACGCGTGCGCGTGTGTGCACGTGTGAGCATGTCTCTAGGGAAATCTTTTAGAATTCTCGCTTTACAAAATACTATTATAACCAGCGTTCACTTTTCCGTATTCTAGACAAGCAACATGTCGTTGCGCTTTAAATGCAACTCTGAGCTCTCTTAGGTTTATTTGCAGCACCTTTCGTTTAACATCGAATCAGATTTAGTTGAAAGTTTCTCTCAAATTAAGCGTTCCTTTAAAAGGTTATTTACCATCCATCAATACGTATCTAACAGCACAATCACAGATACTACGAAACAGGCTACTATCCAAACTAAAAGGAGTATGCTTGCATATTAGCTACCATCTAACACTATATTCCACCTAGCGAATACTCTAGCAGAAGAGGAAACACGCAACAAATTATAATTGTAACACTAGCATCATATTGCACCTAGCAAATACTCTGCTGGAGTATTCGCTAGGTGAAACAGAGAGTATTCGCTAGGTGGAACATACTGCTAGGTGCTAAATTATATGCTAGCTTTCATCAAATTGGAATATAGGTGAGTCTGAAGGATAACCTTATCAGCGGCGGCGCTACAGCAGGGCAAGCCAGGGCAATGCCCTGGTAAAAATGTCTTTTCCCTGGTCGTTGCCCGGCTACAAGGCTGCCAGAATTTTTGCCCTGCCGAGAATTTATTTGTGGCATAAATCACCCATGCACTGGTCACTTGTATGACTGCCTTGGCTATTTATTCCCTGGTTAAAAAATGTTTGGCGCTGACTGAATCTTTTGCATCCGCCAAACTTACGCAAATATCGAATCCATCATATTAACCGTACACCAAAACTGCACCTCCAGCCATCTCAGCACAGGTCTTTCATACACATCATGAAAACACTCTTTTTTCACAAATCCATACCCTGATTCCTCCACTTCCGCTTAGGGTCTACCTCTCTCGCCCCCCGCCCCGAATCTGAACCCTCCAAGAATCTGTCTGCCCCCTTGATATGGAACCCCATATTTTAACTGTATAAGTTCCCATGCATAGATTTGTCGCCTCTGATTTCAATGTTAGTTTCCAACAACATTGAAAGTAGAGTAGCACAGTGTTTAGTCTAGACGTCTCTGGGAAATTTAGGGATAATTTCCCCCCAGGATTTATTGTCCACCTTTTTGTCTTGGGAAACTCGTTACTAGCCCCCTCGAAATTACTGGCAAACTCTCGTCACTACCCCTTCCCTCGAAAATTAATGGAAAACTCTCGTCACTACCCCCCCATCGAAAATTCTTGGAAAACACTCGGTACTCCCCATCCCGGTCGTCAAGTTTTGAAATATGTTGCCCCCCTCGAACCCTCGATTCCCCCCCCACAGCAATGGGAGTAGATTAAACACTCAGTAGCAGACTTTGTCCCAGTCGTCCAAACCCGTTAAAATATGCACTGACAGATTCTGACCTTTCCTGCTCACTGATTGTGCTTTGACTGAGCGCCTGCGAATAGGGTGGTTCCCTTTACTTTTTCCTAGGTCTGTATAAATCTCGAGGTTACGACTACGATTACAGCGAAAAGACGTAAGCTCACTCACTCGACTTGAGTGAGGGAGATTACGTCAGTGAATGAAATATTTTATTGGTCGAGACGTGGAACATTTGCCATCTTTTCAAGCATTCTTTTTTGCAACTTACACATAGGCATATAAAAGTTATTACATTTTATTGCCCAAAATCCGACAACAGCCGGACAATTACCTTTGAAAAGTTGATTGTTCAGAGACCGTTTTGTCGATCTCATAGCCCATAAAAGTTGCCTACTCTGGAATCCTAGCTATTACAGAAGGGATCCTATAGTTCACATTTAACTGTCCAGAGTTCTTCTTGTTTCTGTTTGAGTGTATAACGACGTCCTTTGATTGCTATGGCCGTTGATGTCTTTGTATGTTTTGGACCCTTTGTATATTGGTCCATTATACTCTTTTTAATGTATATGTTTTTTACTTTTCTTCTTTTTTCTCATTTGGCTCTCCGGCTATTATCTTCGCTTTATTTGTTTATATATAATTATATACATATATATATGTGTGTGTGTGTGTGTGTATTCGTGTGTGTGTGTGTGTGTTTGTCCATAGTTTTAAGACTTTATTGTGCCTTTTTTGAGACGCGATACAATCATGATATGTCACAATTTGTTTATTCGAAACATGGCATTATTTCTTGTTTTTTCTCTGATCCATCGGATTTTGAGGTTTTTCCAAGGAAAATGATTCTCACTTCGATTTACTTGTAGCAACCATCAACTGATTGATGCCTTAGACAATCTTGTCACGGCGCTATAAAAGTCACATCATCACATGTCTAGAATCCATAAGCCTACAAGGTTTCAATGAACCATATGCTATGATAATTTAAATGAACAGACTGAACAACAATGCTATAAATTCATTAGTAGTTTTAATGCCGAGTTGCAAACGAATACGTGAAACTGTCTTTGTTTGATGCTCAAACTGTAGCAAACATTACAAAACAGCTAAAGTACAAAACTAACAGCTAACATTCAATCCACTACTAAAATATTCATGCATAAAGGCCTAAGATCTTTTACAGAGCGACTCAAAAAGCACGGCTACGTCGAAGTACCCTGGTTCACCGGAGGGGAAGATGACAAACAGTGAGATTCTCCGATTAACTAATTGACTCATTAACTTGTTATAACGTGGTTAGAGAAGGATATACCTCACTGGTTAAAACGTGATTAGAGATGGATAAACCTCACTGGTTAAAACGTGATTAGAAAAGGATAAACCTCACTGGTTAAAACATCATTAGAGAAGGATAAAACTATCTGAAAATGAAACACCGGAAAGTATTACATCTTACTACACACAAAAATCTGAATTTTCTAATAATGGTTACTTAAAACACAGATCGCATACTCATAGAGTATATAGGCCTATATGATGCAGTGGTTCAACCTTTATGGGTTGAGAAAAGGCGCTAAATAAATCTTCAAATGCACAGTCCGTGGATACAAGACACTACACGTATACACATGCGAGGCAAATCATATAAGAGGAAATGGAGTACCTCCTGGAATGGAAGTAAATACAATCGAATGTTTGAAAATATGCAGCCGATCTGGGAACACCTGATTACCGGAATTTTAAACTGTTGGACTGTCCATCAGCATCAACATAACTAAGTACCATTGTTTGCATCAGAACTGAGGAGTTACAAATTAGTTGGCGATGCCCAGCATCACGTTCTACAGCCAGCTGAACATTTACTTTTACTCACGTATCTACCAAGCTACTGACCCACTGCGTAGGTTCAAAACTTAGTCTCGATTTAGGGCATAAACATACGCTAATGTCAAGTTTTTTCCTCCATGCCCTGCCCTACACCTGTCCTTGCTACAAAAATGACCTGAGATTCAAACTGCGAAGCAGTCAATGTTTTCAGCAGTTTTTGGAAACAGTACAGTACAAGTTGAACTACAAGTGCTTCTTGGCGTGAAGAGAGAGATGGTCGCTACGGGAGAAGGCGCGTTCACACAGCTGGCATTTGAACGGTCTGTCCCCCGTGTGCTTGCGGTAGTGACGCGTCAGCTCATCGGACCGTGCGAACTTCCATCCGCAGTCCTCCCAACCGCATTGGTACGGCTTCTCACCGGTGTGCGTCCGAAGATGGGCCTTGAGATGGGAGCTCTTGCTGTAGGATTTCGTGCAGCCGTCGTAGGGACACCTGTGAGGGGCCGACGTGAGTGGGCTCGGTCTCCCTGCTCGCACCAGTATGCGACGTCGGGGTCGTTTCGTGCAGAAGTCTGCTGTTGTTGTGTGGCATGACCCCAGATCGGAGTTGACGCGGTCGATAAGCATAGGCGACGTCTGGCTCTGGTGCGGAGAGATAGGAGGTGTCATGGCGGATGGCTGGTGGTAGGAAACGTTTGCGTAAGTGTTGTTGTTTGACGTCATTTCCGGTGAGCAGGGTGGCGACAGAGGCAAATAGTGTTGGAGGTAATGCGGCGGTGTTCCGATGAAATGTTTGCAGTCGTCGATCGGTGGTCCGGCTGGGGGCGAGTACCGTGGAGTAGCCGGGAGGTTTGGCGTTGCGTGGCCGATCGTTGAAGCCGCTGCAGTGTCCGTCGTTTCTTGGGCAAACATTTCGGAGACGAGTTCGGCAATATCGGGCATGCACTCGTAGAAAACGGACCGCAGTTCGTCTTCGCTCAGGTCGACGCTCCCTTGCGACAGCAGCGAGGCCATGGCGTCTACTATCGCTAGGCCGCTCGCCTCGCTGACAAAGGGGGCTTGGTTGTTGATCTGTGCTGCGGGTGACTCATCCAGTGGGAATTCTTCCTTGATCTTCACTTCCGAGGTCGTTGCCCTCTCGTCGGTCAGCATCGTGTTGTCGTGGAGAATGTCCGACAGGAGAACGTCCAGGTCGAGCCGTTCCTCGTAGCTCTTATCTGATATTGAGTCTACCGGACTCGGCATCGTTTCTGCTTTCCTGTGTGGTTTGACCGACGATTGGGTAAGGTGAAATTCGGTTGAAACTCTCCGCTCAGTCGGACGACTTTGAGTCGTAGTAGAGTCCTGGAATTTTGCCCAGTAACCATCGAGGGCATAATCTTCCAGAAACGCCATACTCTGAAAGTCTTGATAAGCCTGGAAAGAAATTTAAGCACCATCTTAAAACAGAGCCGTATGTTATTTTTGTATAATTGTTGTAGCGCACCCAAGACAATGGCAATTACTTGTCGTGCATTAGTAATGATTACTTACTCACATGCATTGCAGACATGAAACGACAAGCTGGATATAAAACAGCCATCGACTCTAAATTACTATACTCTGGTTTTCAGGGTTAAATGTCTCACAGTAACTAATACATGTAGGCTAATTCAATAACGTCGTGCATGATGTAATCTATCTTTCTTTTCTCTGGGTCTTTCGCACTTGGAGCGCCTCTGATTGGTGTGCACTGAGAGAGGCGCTATATAAATTGATAGATACAATACAATACATGTAGCCTAGTTCAGTAACGTCGTGCATGATGTGCTCTATGTTAAAAACGGGTTACTTGCCCGTTGTGAACACGTCAGGAATATAGATGACTCATCCATATTGATGATTGTGTTTAGCCATCAAACGGCTAAAACTGGTGAGGTCCCAGATAAAATTATATCTCTCAAGTTTAAGGACCATCTCAGCTGTACTGTTAAATCATTTTTTTCTGGACACATCCTCCATCGTCAGAATTTATCTGCATAACTCTCTGGCATCGGCAAATTTTAGGCCGATAATTTAGTACTGAGCACTTTGAGCATCGATGAGCACTTTGAGGATCTTCTACGAGAAGATTCCCTCATATTGCAAGTATTTTTGGAAATTTTACTAACTAACCGTCCCTGAGTAAGATGGTGTCCTACTCTTAGCTGTTAGCGCCTAAGAAATTCAATATTTACGACTATCGCTCTCTCTGGGGTCTAAGTGTAGTAGCACTGTCAAATGGTAATACCACGTGGTCCACAGTTTGCTTGAATAGGCCCCTATCCTTTAGTTCTCATACTGAACCGAGTGTTCCCTGCTAACACTGCAACTTACAAGACAACTGAAAAAGGACAAGCAAGTAATGTACAGGTTTTCTCAAACTTACCGGTGAGCTGTGTATACTCGAACCAGGAACGTAAGGACCGTATGACATCGCTCTCTCCGAATCGGTAAATCTAGACATTGCTTTGTATATCTGAAGAAAGCGAATTAACAAAATCCGATCTCTATTCAATCGATGCAAAGTCTGAGTCTAATCTGACAAGATCCTCAAGTCAATAACCGTTTTATATTGTAAGTTTACCTCCTACGACTCCAATGAAAGAGATGGCTTAGACTTATTGAAATTAGACAGCTCTAAGGAATTCTAAAGTTTTCACGGCTGCCTGAAATGACGTAAACACCGGCCTCGCTGAACAGGCCATTCATCTCGCCCTCAGCCAATCGGAGACGACCGTGGTTGTGAATATTCATGAGGCTATATTTGGCGCCTATATAAGCAGGATTTTCAGCGCATGGCGGGCGCAGAGACGGTTGGCAGGCCGGCGATGAGGTCAGAGGAAGGTTTGCGACTCTGTTCGCTGCGGGATGTTTGTTGATGCTGTTGCGATGTAGTCACGCGACTGTTTGCTATCGTAGCGGCGTAGGCGATTTTGAAGCGGGGTTACTCAGTGCAATGACCGGTTGCTGGAAGAACTGTGAGGGCTGGACACCAGTGGACAGAGCTGCACCAAAGTAGAATCTGCTAAGTTCTTGACTGTTGGCTAGTTGGCCGGCTGGAAGGCTGGCTGGCTGTGTGGATGAAAGAAAGGATGACTTGCTGGTTGACTGGGTCGCTGGCTGGCTGGTTGGGTTGGGTGGATGGGTAAAGGATGGACAAATGGATGAATGTTTGGATGGAAGATGGGTGGCTAGTTGGCTGGCTGGAGGGAAAGAAGTAGGATTGCCAACCATCCGGAATTCGCCTGGAGTATCCAGGAATCAGTTTTAACCTCCTGCCTCCCGTATACCCTTCACAAACGACAGAAGTCTCCAGTTTTCCACATTCTCTGCATTAAAACAGATTTTTTGCAAATTCAAATTCGAGATCTATCAAATAGTGTGGGAGTCTTCTAGCATTAGTTGGTCTTATTTTCCTCCTATTAAAAAATTAAAGCATACCATGCCCCTCCCCCCCCCCCCCCCATATAACATCTCAGAAAGCCACATGTTTCGACCATTTCATATCTAAATTTGCTTGGATCGGAAGTGTACTGTGTTACGCTTTACACCGAAGCAGACACTTTTAAAGACTTTAAATTGTCTCGTTTGTAGTATTTATGATTTTTTATTATGCTTTTAGGCCTAGAGACTAAACAGTAGAGTAGACTAAACACAACTTATTCCTCCGATATTTTAAAGGAAATGCCTTAATGTAATTCATATGCACGTAATTTAGAAACTAATATGAAATGCATAAAAAACATAAAATCTACCAGTTGAGGAAAGTGACTCTAACACGAATCAGACAATTGTTTGTTTGGAAAGACAATTGATTGTTACGAAATACAATTGATTGTTTGGAAAGACAATTGTTTGTTTGGAAAGAAAATTAATTGTTTGGAAAAACAATTGATTGTTAGGAAAAACAAATGATTGTTAGGAAAAACAATTGACTGTTCTCTGCCCTCAGGCAATATGTCCAACGACGCCATTTTTCTCTGTTCTCTGCTTCTCTTTTCAGTCCGCTGTATCCCTCCTCTGCCAACATCGTCCAGTAGCATTGTTCTTGGCCTACCTCTCATCTTTTTCCCCTCCATTCTTCCCTCGATGATGTCAATGTCGCTCCTTAAGATGTGTCCTATCCATATTGATTGTTAGGAAATACAATTGTTTGTTTCGAAAGACAATTGATTGCTTGGAAAGACAATTGATTGAATTAACCTGGAAGAACTAAAGTTGACACCGGGCTTCGAAAGGGTAGCAAAATTATCATTGTGCCTTCAAAAACAATTGATAGCAAAAGGGAAAAATTTGAAGTTGATTGGCCAAAAGTGTCATCGGTATGCGAACAGGCTCCCGCGCCGTGACGTAACACTCTTATCTAAGGAGCTAGCGATCGTTGTTTTAGGTCAATACGGTGATTGACAGGTGTCGCTATGGACGCCAGCCGTCTGTTTACCTAATCACTTAACACCACAAGACGATTATCACTAATAATAGACAATTGAGGCCAATATTGACAACAGACAGGCTTTTGTTCAGACGCCGTGCGGATCGAAATGACAGGCTCAATACCTTATACTGTTCTAAGATCTACGAGTCCAAAGGTCGCAGATTCAAAACCCAGACAGCCAGTGGACTGTTTATACCTGAAGCGCCTTTTCTAGTTGCGCCACCTGCATTCAACACAACTAGAAATTAATACGAGATTCAGAGCATTATGGCGCAAGCAGCCGTTGAATCACGCGATCTGCATCACTGGCTGATAAGCCCTATATCACGCCATCTGCCAGTGATGCAGCAGAGGCGTAACCTTGATCTATAGGAAACTGGGTGTACCAATTGCTTCCAATCCTTTCCTCTGTGGCGTAATACTAATGGCTTGACTAATTCTATCAGACAAGTGTGGCGGATATAAAGCTCAGGCTAAATTTAGCTTACAGTGTTTAATCATCGTATGAAATATTTGGTGGACGTGACACCAAGCGCAAAAAATGGGAGGTATACTTGTACCTCTGCATCATCATCGTCATCAATATCAGCAGCAGCAGCATCAGTTCCTGACGTCAGCCATTTGGCGGCGATGGGTACGAATAAATTATCTCCATTGTTCTCAGTCATTTGTCAAGGCCTTTGCTCCCCTTAGTGTTAGTCCAAGTGATGTTATTCCTCATTTATATTATTTATCCAGCGTAGTCTTAGTCTGCCTTTGTTTCCTGCTCCTTCGTTTCTTGCATCATGCATGTAGTACTTTGCGCGGGATTCGGTCAGCTGGCATTCTCTTTACATGTCTAAGCCATAGGAGTCTTCGTTGAACGTATTTGTCTAGGAGATTTGTTTGGATAGCTAATAATTTATTGTCTTATGTCATCGTTTCTTATTTTCTGTAGTCTTGAAATCCCTACTATCTTCCGTAGCCAACTCATTTCTGCTGCAAGAATTCTTTTCTCATCTTGCTTTCGCCAGCTTCCGAAAGTTGTGGAATATGTAACTTTCGTAATCGTAATCGTAATTTTCCGAGGTGAATTCTGGCAGTATCAGGGAGACCAGCTTATTCGACGGCGGCCCTGAATCAAAACAAGTCCGCAAGAGGCAGCAGGTTTGTGGTCAAGTTTAGTGCCATGGTGCGATAGTTTAGTGGTTAGCGTGCTGGACTGTCAATGGAGAGAGGTCGTGGGTTCAAATCCACAGAAATGTATTTCGAGCTTTCAGTTCCATCTGCGCCTTCTAAACAACTCGGCTGTAATGATTAGACTGACCATGTGCTGTCGATGTGATGGTCTGGCCACCCGCCCTCATATGCCGAGGCTAAGAAAATGAAGTCACTACAACTTCAATAGACGGGCTACCCTCAGGGCTTGCTTAAAGAACTGCTCCTCTTCTCATCTTAGTGCCATGGAGAGAGGTGAAAGTCCACGCAGTGAGGTGACAGCCCAAAGGAGCCAGCGAGATGCTCAGAGGAAGTTGTTCATATACTGCTGTGTGTTGTCGATATTTGAAGAATGATGAAAGAAGAGAATACAGGATATATCCAGTTTGAAGAAGAGTTCAGCTTTGAGTACAGAGTGAAAAATATTCGGAGGAACGACAAGAGTAGGTTAGAGTCCCTGGAAAGTGACAGCTGGTGCAAAATGAACGACAGTCCTGCGTAGCATTCATTACATTAGCCTCATTAGGCCTATATGGTAGGCGTCGCATCAAATTACAAGGTCAGCACCAATGCAAACGTCATACGCTTCTGAAGCCTTTGATTTGACAAACTTGGTTAAAAGTGGGTCAGAATTGGAACGTATACGTGTATAATATGCTGCTAATTCAGGATGTTATGACTAGACGATGATGCGACAAACGTCAGAGCAACAAGGATATTTAATGTTATTAGTAACTGCGCTTTTGTAAGAGTCGGATCTTTAAGGGGTCTTCCCAAACAGTCTGGCCATGCAGGAACACTAATAACTATAATTTATAATTGGGTTAGGCATAATTAATTAATTATGGAACTCTACAGGAATCAGGTACAAACATACATACACACATACATACACACATACATACATACAAATACACATACATACATACATACATGCATACATACAGACATACACACATACATATATGTATATATACATGCATATATACATACATACACATACATACATACAATGTCATACATACATACATACATACATACATACATACATACATACATACATACATACATACATACATACATACATACATACATACATACATACATACATACATACATACATACATACATACATATTATAATTTATATATATATACTGTATCTTCTCTTTGTCTGTCTGTCTATCTCTCTATATATGTCTCTATGTCTCTCTTTCTCTTTCTCTCTCTTGATCTTTCTCTCTCACTCTGAACAACGACGTCGATGGAAGAAGACTCAACTTGAAGATGGAGAACGGCCACACCGTCGACGACTCGCAGACTCACTTCAACACTTTATGCAAATTTATAGGCACAATTATTGTTCGATAGAAGTAATAAAACTTGTTAATCTTCGTTGACATAGTTTCCAGATAGACCACAGGACCCTTCACGCGAGGACACTGGACCACAAGTAGTGTACTCTTGAAGGTCTTCAGGGTAATAGTCGTGAATAGACCTGTTAATGGTCCGTGTTCGCTAGAGTCCTATAGTTATGAGGGTCGTCATGAAACCCTTAGAGTATTTCTCTGTAGTTATAAAAGTTGCCCTGAAACCAGTCTATTCTCCTTAGCCGTAATTCATAGGATGTTTAAAGTACTTTTCTCATTGTCAAGACGCTTGGCCATATTTTTCACACATTAAGACTGTACTGCAGAGGAAAGAATTCCTGAGAAAGTTCAAAAGAGTAATCAATCTCTTATCGCATTAACAGCTTTTCACTGTTCTTGTTATTATTTTATAATTATGTTATTATTATTATTATTATTATTACTTATTATTATTATTATTATTATTATTATTATTATTATTATTATTATTATTATTATTATTATTATTATTATTATTATTCGACTATTATTATTATTGTTATTGTTAAGTATTATTATTTTTGTACCCGACGTATCTATAGTCCTTCAGGTGTGAGATATTGTTAATAATAAATAATAATAATAATAATTTCGCCAACAGGACACCGACGAGTAGGGTCATCTCCAGACAAATTACAACAGATATAGTAATATCTAAGTCCCTGAGGGATCCTGTAGGCCTATACCTCTTTCTGGCAAAAAAATAATAATAGTAATAATCATATATGACATTGTATGTATATCTGTAATATCTACTGTATATATAAAAAAGGCTGTCAAATACATGTCATAGGTCTAGATGTGTTTTTGAGTGGTGTATGATTGACACCTGCCTGTTCGGTGTCTAAGGCATAAGACAGATCCATTCAGTCGGTGTGGGCCTTTGGCTGACTTAGCCTGACTACAATTATAGAATGTTCAACTTTGACAACCTCCATAAATAATTATACCATATAAATGAACGTGCTACATGTATAGCCCTGCGTATACACACTATATACACAATCCTTTTCCTTTTCCACTTTGCTTCATTTCACACCATCGTCACTCGTTTTATATGTAGTCTAAGGAGGCTGGTTGCTAAGGATACCGGTGCCACTGAGTACTCCAAGTGCTAAAGATTCCGACTGGTAAGGATCGTTCAGTGCTAACCATGCAGACGGAGCTCTGAACGATAGCATGCAGGTCAAATACAGGACCTACTCAACGCGTTTCCATTCCCAACAATCATGCACATGCCACGAAGTTCTCGTTGTACTGGAAGCGTGTTGTGATGAAGTCATCATCTGGACCAGGTGTTCACGGAAACACTCTCGAACCCTCGCCGGTCATTCAACCGTCTGAAAATGATTCACACGAGCCGGACCAGAGTCCTGATTGGGAGCAATATTTATTATCGCTTTGGTGCAAATTTGACCTTCGCTGTTCAGCCTATTATAGAACGGTTGTTGTCAATTATTGCGTTTATGGCACTACAACAGGCCCCGGCTCGTCGTTTTGAAGTAGGCCTGCGTCTGCCAATGGCCTGGACTGCATAATAAAGCTGTGATGGTTCTAGATAGATAGCTAAGCGCGTCATGCGAAAAGTTATGATGGCTTTGCAGTGTAAACAATGGGCTTGTTGAATGAGGAAAGTTCCTCCGGTATCACTTGGGTTTCCTGTTGATTGCACCCTTCGACACCCTCTAGCCATCCGCAGTAATTGCCCTGTATATATGTTTCTCACACTTTTAATCCTTTGTTTCTCCCCTCCCACAGAAACTTCAACTTACAGCATAGCTTATAGCTAAGGCTCGTTTGCCGTTCAATAATATTATGGGCTTTAAAAGTCGGCCAGACGGCGACACGCACTTCTGCAGGCTCTTTAGTCGTTCAGTTTTGGTCTAAAGTGGGTCCAACTGTGCTCCACATTCTAGGATCATTACCCGTCTAAAATCGGCCTAAACTTGGTCCAGCAGTGGCTAGGCGTTGACCCCTGAAGGATCTCCATAAACAAATTTATTGACCACACGAGCACGATCGAGACAAACCAGTCGCTATAAAAGAGACGTTCACATGTATCAATGTATCAATGCAGGACAAAGTGGAAAGGGGAACTACAGCTGGTTTAGACCAATGATCAAACATCCCATAAAATGTATATCGCTCAAACCATACTCCAGTTTCTGCTCTCACTGGTCGTTCGGACTCGTTCCTCGTTTCGGTCTTCGGCCCGTGGCCACTCAATTGGCTGTCCCTCGGATGCGTGCCTCTACGGCCAAGCCTTAGTAGGAGTTTCGTTCATGTTGGCCCCTACAGCTGGAACTTGCCTCACACCTTATAATTATAGGGATGACTTCTTTTCTCTTTCCTCTCACCAGTTCCATAAGCGCCTGAAAACCTATCTTCTTGCAGTGAAGACACTGGCTCGGGGCAAGAGCGCCTCTGATTTTAAGTGGCGCTTTACAAAACAAAAAACAAACAACAAATATTCGATCACGATAGCGATTACGATTACGATAGCTATTATGTTCAACACCATAAACCGCCCTCTAAGTCTTCCTACGACGTTTAAGACCGTATGACAACATGTCATGACAACAAGACGTCTTCCTACGACGTTTAAGACTTTATGACAACATGTCACGACAACAAGACTTATGACAACATCTGCCTGTTAACAACGGCAGCTCTGTGTGCACAAATGATTGGTATCAAGTAGTTCAAACTTTATGCTTTCGAAATAAATACCTCTCGATCACACCAATAGAAATTAATCGTTGAGTAACGGGGCCAATGTCTCACACATTACTCGCTACTAACAGTCAGGACTTCTTTCTAAAACCAATAAAGAGCCCCGCGGTATCTCTTGAGCACTTCTGAGAAGATCTACACCGCAACTTCTGTCCTGAAAGCAGTAGGCCTAACTGGAAAGAGCTTACATTAATGGAATTGGAATTCTAGTTTCCACTTGAATGCCCCACATTTAACTCCCCTGCCTGACGCCCCCATAAAGATGTTTCTTGGTACTTCAAAGCAGTGACACAAGGGAAAGGTTACTTCATTTCATATGTGCGCTTCAGCCGAAAGATCGTATCCCAGAACCAAACTTCTGGTTTCCATAGAGACAAGTGTAAACAAGTCTGTTACCTTTACTTTTACGATTGTGATGATTGTTGACGAATGAGGCAAATACGGGACTATATTGGTATACAAACTGACCTGGCCTTATACCTTATTTAATCTTACCTTATACTGTATCTTATCTTACTTTACTTACCATGCCTTACCTTACCTGCCTGTACTAAATCTAAATAAACTCATTTCTGGTCGGTAAATCAATCTTACTAAGGTAACTCTCACAGCCTCTTATCTTATCTGATCTCATATGATCTTATTTTGTCTTGTCTTATCTTACCTCACCTCATTTCGTCTTATCTCAACTCATCTTACCTTATCTTATCTGTACTGAATATTAAATGAACTCAAAGCTGAGAAACCAATCATTGAAAGGTAGGCCTAACCTCTACACCTACAATCTATATACTTCTAAGCTAATCGTCCTATCCTTGACCTATGCTCCGCCCATTGACCTGTCATTTGACCTCGATATGCTGGCCCTGTTACGTCAGAGGCTTCATTTACATTGCGCAGTTATCGTGCGCTCTCTCTGTATAGCCTACCCTCCAAATCACAGGCGTCATTGATTGGGCTTCAAGCGCACGCTGACTGTGCGTCTACGATGTTAAGCCGTTGCTACGTGCATGGGCGACAGCAAGAGACTGTTCTGCGCAGTGTGACCACTCCTTGTGATTTTTCCCAAGATCTTGGGATTTTGGGGTCGACTTGGGATCTGGGGATTTTGCATACCAATCTTGGGATTTTTCTGAGGTCTACAGACTAGTTTTTACCGTCCTTTTCAACAGTGGTAGCGAATCAGATTAGAAGAAACTCGCTCTGAAAGAAGTTTATTATTATTATTACTTGTAAACATTGTAATTTGTTAGTTTAATGCTATTCTTCAGTTATTTCTTTGCCAGTTCGTAACTAGGCATTTTTGGGAATATTTGTGACGCATTTCGTATTTATCATAACTTTTTCCTTTTCAGTAACTTGGGTTTTTTAGTATACTTTTGGCCAATCTTGGGAATTTTCTGGCAAGAGCTTGCGATTTCACAAAATGGAGAGTGGTCTCACTGGTTCTGTGTACTGTGAGTTGGCGGAAATTGACTCAGGACGTTTTTAATTGAGGATTTCGGTCAGTTAAGCAATCCACTTAAGTCAAGTGCCGTGTCGGCATGTCGAGGACTCTTTGAAATTAGGCCATTTGCGATACGGACCTAAAAATAGATCCACGGTACAATCAGAATGTACAGCTCCATTCAGTGACGCACTTAGAAATCCGGGATGAACGGTGGGTGGCAATTTCCAAGCCTATAAGGACACTGCAGAGGCGATGGTTCTCGATGAATCCAAGGACAAACCTTAAGCATAAAATATGCACGTGTTATTATAAAATACAATACAACCGTATTTGTTACTGCCATCTTTCCGTAGTTCAGAAGTCCACACACGACCATGCGACAGAACATCGATGGCGCTGAGCAACTGTGAGAGAAGGACTTGCTCGATGGCCACACACAGTGAACATCTGAGTTGAGGCTCGAATCCGTACTCTTCGCGTTATGGCCTGAGCTCTATATCCATTCGGCTACTTTGTTTCCTTGTAAATTAGTTTAACAATGATGTATTGATTATATGGATGGAAGTGGTGGAAAAGACTGACAGGTCCTTTGCGTGAAACATTGAACTTGTGCCCTTCACTGGTTCACAATAGAAGCCGATGTCGTACATTTCCCCATGCATGAATAATTTCCTTTCTTCCAATTGGTCTACCCCTCTGCGAAGCAAGGACAACTCAAGGGAGTAACCTTGCTCCAATCCCCTTCTCCTCCTCTCCTCTTCTGTATTCCTTTCCATCTTTCGGTACTTGTCTGTTTAACGACCACCAAAATTTATGTCGGTTAGGGTCAGGGTTAGGGTTAGTGTCGTCATTAGAAGACAGATATTAATTGTCGTGACACATTCCTGTAGGCCTACAGGGGTCTCGTCTAGTTATAATTAAAAGATTTTTTTTGGTGGTCGTTAAACAGACAAGTACCCGAAATTCTTCAACATAAGTAAGTTAAACTACCTTGATGGCATCTATTAGCATTGCAATATTTAAGTTTTTCAAGAATACACCTCCGATAAAATATTGTCATTGCCTGATCTTGTTTCAAACCAAATGTCGCCAAAATATATTTCGTAACGGTGCATGCCAAAAGTGGTGGCGACTAAGTGTTATTTTAGTTCCAACATTAATTTCTATTCCTGTCTTATTCTATTCCACTGTCTTAATTTTAGTTCCCTCTTTATAAATAAATTTTGAGTTCCACTTCCGATTTAGAAATCATTTTAAGTTTCAGTTCAAAATATACGTTCTGTGTCTAAGATTAATGTCTATCAGACTGTCACACAAAACAGTGTCTTGACCTATTTTTGAGATTAGTATATTACGGACAATGTGAATGCCATAATTCCGTTCTCGTCCGAGAAAAATATTGAAATTTTTATTCCTATTCTATTCTCGCTCACCAGTTTTCGTTCCATGGAACTTTCAAAATAATTATTATTCCTATTCTATTCTCAGTAAAATAACACTGCTGTCACTATCCTTTTAAAAGTGGTGGTGACCGGACTCCACTGTCACAGTACAAGCATAAAATGTTGAATTTCGTGTTCATCTGCTCTTTCAGAGCAGTCCTCAAGGGTGAATGCCTTCCCGGGTCAAAACACAAATTGGCCCAATCTTCGAATGCGTTACGTTATAATGGAGGTTATAAAACGGTTACTGAACCGCAGCACAGACTCGATCGTGCTGTCACGGACAAAGTTCAAAAACAACTTCACATTTTTAAATACAAGCCCGGGAGTAACCAGACCAATTTCAATATTTAAGAATGCACTATAGCTTATTATACTAAACTGCATGTAATTACATTACATTTACTTATACTGCTTCTGGATTTAGATCATAAAAGATTCGATGAAACACAGTATAACGACTGGCGTTGAATTGCCAAGCTTTCGGTCTATTCAGTTCTATCACGAATGTTCCAGTTCAACTGTTAATGTTGAGTTTGTGGCACAGACTCACAGCAGCCTATGAGAGCTGTACCATCCAAGAGTGTGCGCATAAATGTGTTGTTAACACATTAAACGAATATATGATGATAAAAATATTACTTTAGCCTCCTTGCAGTAAACTTGGGCGTAGGATGCGCTCCTGTGCAGTGTGGTGGTCGGCTGCCGTTTATTTTGGTTTCGGCGTTTTAGCACCTAAAATATCCATTTTGCTTGGAGACAGTTTATCTCGGACTTCTGAAAAACCGTAGCAGGGCGATCATTTTCTATTGTTATCTACAAGCAATGTTTCATTTAAACCAAAATGCGATTTGCAATTGGTTAATTAAAGAATATTCTACTCTATTCTATTAACTGGCGACATCAGTTTCAGCTGACTTTCAGAACATGTACAAAGAAAGGCACGTAGCAGTGTTATCTTGCAAGAATTACAACAGTTACAAAATTACGAATCTGGTCTGGGATGCCTGGTGTGCTAATCTTCTAAACTGGCAATATTTTAGCGAAAAACTAAACATTAACAATTGATACATTATACATAGCATAGTTTTAAACACAAACATCACTAATTAAACCATAAAACTTTTTCAAACGCTGAGGTCCCTTCTCCCCGTGAGGTCCTGGTCGAAATTAATGCTCTTAGGCCCTGCATGGGGCGCTCCATTACGTTAACCTCCGAACTTCAACTGACGCCACTCTGTCAGCCGTCTGACTGAAGATGTTTTAGACACAGGCTTTACTTAAATAAATAACTATAGGCTAAATTTAGATTCAGAGTTCCTCAGTGAGCATAGCATGGTCCCGTTATCCGCATTTTGATCGACCACTCGCTTCTACTCTTTGCGGACATACTTTATGAGTGACCCCTAATTAGTCTGTTTTTTGTTGTTGCAACATCGCATCGAGCATATATATATATATATATATATATATAATATATATATATACATATATATATATACATATATATTACCGTAGTCTGTTTATTTCAAAGTTGCAAAGGGTCTCTATAACAGACTGGAGCAGCATAATGAAGCAATTAACAGACCACGGCTACAACTCAGGGACTGCTTTCGTCTGGAAGGCTATAGACGCCAACCGTGGTGGAGGATGGTTCTGGGGCCTAGGATTGTAAGCCATAGGGCATAGGCATCCCTTCTCCCATGACATTACCGCACTGCCGACAGTATAACCACACGACAACAACAACAACAACATTAACTAGTCTCGCTAATTGAGAGTCTGCGCTCATTAGATGATCTCACCTGCCGTTTAAATATAAATAGACGTATACCTACATGCATGTGTCTGTAGCCTATAATAGGCCCTATACATGTCACGGGGTCGCGGTTTCGACATAATCCCGTTGCGTGGGGGTGAATCCCACCCAGTTCAACGTTCCTTCAATGCCTTCGTAACACGTAGATTGGCAGTTCCCCATTATCTTCGTCCATATTAAGGTAAATTCTTCTTCACAGTAACAGTCGCAGGGATAGACATTAACATCATGTTAACTATATTAAGGTAAATATAGCATCATAATTGGACAACACTGAGGGGAGCAATGAACTTGACGAGCGACCGAGGACAGTGGAGTTCGTTCATTTGTAGGCCTACCCATCGCCGCCAGAGGGCTGGCGTCAGGAACTACTGATGGTGGTGGTGATGATGATGATGATGATGATGATGATGATGACGATGACGATGATGATGATGATGATGATTATGATGATGATGATGATGATGATGGTGGTGGTGGTGGTGGTGGTGGTGGTGGTGGTGGTGGTGGTGGTGGTGGTGGTGGTGGTGATGATAACATGATTTATGTGGACTTAAATTTAAAAAGATTTCAATATTTTTAATTTCTCAATTTCTTTTTAAACCAAACTTATAAAAAAGAAAATAATTGTTGTAGATTAGGCCTATACTGTTACTTGGGGTTTTGCTAATAAAGTTATGTTATTTGCTGATTATAATTAAATTGTGTAAACAAGGTTTTTAAATTTTAAAATGCAGTAATAGATGTAGCAAAGTCAAATTATTTTCTTTTCCGTTTTTTCTCGTTTTCTTCCGTTTTTTATTTTTTGAATAAAACAACGTTTTGTTTCGTTTTTATTTTGATTTTACCGTTTATAACAACTATGGTAAACGCTATACGTTCGCCCACAGCATGAATAACTTAACCTGTATATATTAGCCAGTTGGCGGCAATGGTATGACTAATATGTATATATATATATATATGTATGTGTGTGTATGTGTCTGTGTCTATGTGTGTGTCTGTGTTTGTGTGTGTGCGCCTGTGTGTGTAATCACTAAGCACGCGATACCAAGTTTCCTGGGGTCCTTAACCGCAGTCTCGCCGTTCTACAGCTCCGCCACTGTCTGTACGTTGACGTTAGGAAAGCAAGGTCATCGGCCTTTGATGTAGTAGAGGGAGAGCAGTCCCTTAAGCTAGCCCTAAGGCAGCCATGGTTATGAAGTGTTAACGACTTTATTTCGGCATACGAAGGCGGGTGGTCAAGTCCTCTCCCTCACCATCTCATCTTTCCACCGACAGTGTACAGTCAGTGTACTCATTATAGCTGAGTTGGCTAGGGGTGCAGATGGAACAGGAATGTCGAACCAAATTTCTGTCCTGAATGGGATTTGAACCCCGACCTCTCGACTGACAATCCAGCGCGCTTACCACTACACTATCGAGCATGCCATAAGATGCCGTTTAACTGTTGGATTGCCGTTCTATGTCTAAGCCAAAGTATGGTGCAGCAGCCTCTATTGAATCTATTCAACCTCATTGCGTTTACACATCTTAAAACGTAGCCTGACGGGCGCTATTGCCGTCTACACTAAGTATACTAAGTATTATCTTGCGAAGCCCTTTCCCACGATCTGCCGTAAGTAGACAGCCTTTCATGTCAGAATCGAATTTCTTTGAGTGCACAGTACCGTGAACCTAGGTCACTGACCTAACGCAAGAGCGTGCCAGCGTCTCTCTTTGATCAAAGGATTCTTAAAGCAAGTGCTTATATTTGTCAGCCGGCGGAGGGGTACACATAAACTAGGACTCGCTCGTGTTAAGTTGAATAGAAGAAAGAAATCTTTAAAATATAAGTAACGAAATAGTGACCGAGCAACTTATATATCATACTTTTATACAAAACTCGTGTGGTGTTTAAATACATTTTGATTTACGAATTCTGTCTATATATAAGCCTTGTGGCCTGTCTGTCGTAATATATATATTTATTTAAGTATTACACGAATATATATATATATATATATATATATATATATATAACATTGTTGATGTGTTTTCTATGCACACAGTAGGATAATCATAGACTGTAGTGTGTGTGCAGGGCTATATATAGCGCGTTCATTTACGGCATAATTATTCATGAAGGTTGTCAAAGTTGAAAATTCTATTGTAGTCAGCCAAATGGATCTGTCTTATATTAGGCCTATGCCTTAGACACCGAACAGGCAGGTGTCACACATAGTATACACCACTCAAAACACACATAAGCCTATGTATGATATGACAACCTGTTTTTCTGCTCAGTATAGACCCTATATATATATACTGTGGAGGTATGTATACACATATATGAGCATATACTGTATATATATGATATATACTGCCCATTATATATATAACCTCTAGGCTACTGCTGTATAAGCCATTTAGATTCAAGAGTTCGACATCCTCTGGCATCAAAGGCCGTTGACACCGATAGAAAAGTTTTGTACTGCTCTGGCCGTAGCTTATAGATAAAAACAACATTTTCAGGTTGTCCTTGGCCGGGTGTAATCCGGACCAAATGGTTTGCTCTACTTTCAACAACACTCAGGCTATCTGTTCATTATGCACCTCATAACACTGGCTGTGTACATCAAAGTCAACCAGACATACGCTGACCTTCGCTGATGTTCATGTTATTATTATTATTCTTTGCCCCGACGTGAAAGGATCGCTCAGGGACTTCAACATCATTTAGAAATACAGATGTGTCTGGAATGGTATAGGCCTAATCGTCAAGGACTTTAAGTTGTTGTAAGTAGGCCTGCCCTAAAGGCCACAGCGTTCAAACGTTGGATCGTCAGCGATTATTATTATTGTTTATTATTTATTATTATTATTTATTATTATTTATTATTCTTTATTATTATTTATTATTATTTATTATTATTTATTATTATTTATTATTATTTATTATTATTTATTATTATTTATTATTATTTATTATTATTTATTATTATTTATTATTATTTATTATTATTTTTTATTATTTAGATGTAAACAGGATCCCTCAGGGACTTAGATATTACTAGCTGTCGATGTAATTTGTCTGGAAATGACCCTACTCGTCGTTGTCCTGGTTGGCGAAAGTGTTTCGGAACAGCGATAGAACACCGATCATTATTATTATTATTATTATTATTATTATTATTATTATTATTATTATTATTATTATTATTATTATTATTATTATTATTATTATTATTATTATTATTATTATTATTATTATTATTATTATTGTTTATTATTTATTATTATTATTTATTATTATTTATTATTCTTTATTATTATTTATTATTTATTATTTATTATTATTTATTATTATTTATTATTATTTATTATTATTTATTATTATTTATTGTTATTTATTATTATTTATTATTATTTATTATTATTATTTATAATTATTTATTATTATTTTTTGGCCCCGATGTAAACAGGATCCCTCAGGGACTTAGATATTACTAGCTGTCGATGTAATTTGTCTGGAAATGACCCTACTCGTCGTTGTCCTGGTTGGCGAAAGTGTTTCGGAACAGCGATAGAACACCGATCATTATTATTATTATTATTATTATTATTATTATTATTATTATTATTATTATTATTATTATTATTATTATTATTATTATTATTATTATTATTATTATTAATTTATTATTATTATTATTATTATTATTATTATTATTATTATTATTATTATTATTATTATTATACTGCTGCTGCTGCTACTGCTACTGTTACTGCTGCTACTACTACTACTACTACAACTACTAGTACTATGTACTACCACCACCACCACTACTACTACTACTATATACAACTACTACCAATACCACTACCACTACCACCACCACCACCACCACCACCACCACCACCACCACCACCACCACCACCACCACCACCACCACCACCACCACCCACCACCGTTACTGCTACTGCTACTGCTACTGCTACTGCTACTACTACTACTACTAATAGATGTTTGCCCCTACTGTTAGCGATATAGTTCTTTTATATTCTTGTAAAGAACATCGGTCGGAGGCCATGTTGTTAGTAGCGCGTTACCTACGGAAGTGAAATAAGTCTAATTCATATCGTAAGATTATAGCAACGCCACCTACTGAAATGAAATTAATCCATTTTATTACAACCTTCATAGCGTAAAGGATGTTAGCAGCGCCACCTACAGAACCGAAATGAGTCTAGTCGACCGGGTAACAGAAAAATTTCACTTCCGAATTTGATACAATACAAATTACAATTCAAGTTATACAATTAAATATTTATAGCGCGGTTTAACAAAAACAAGTCGTGCACGAGAGCGCGTTTCCCTACATTCCTAGTCACAGTGCAATAAGAATATATTAGTTTTTAAGTTAGACTTATATTGAGCAAAAGATGTGCATCAATTGACGTAGTGAAGTTGGAAGACTGTTCCATTCTTTGGGTACTGAGACCGAGGTGAGTAGTGACCAGAGCCGAATTACTTCATAATTAGGCATACTGCTGTTGTGGTAGTTAGTGCTATTATCATTATTATTGCAATCTATAATTCAACTCTCCAACAGAAACATCAAATCTTATATGTGATCATTGTGATGTAGACTCATGTAGTTGCTACTTAAATCACACCTATTCGATGGAAAACTGCTGCCGGTGGCAACCTTCACAAAATTAAGACACACGTAGCGCCCTCCAGCGATTAAAAGGGAAATCATGGAAAGAAGTAACTTTGCCTCTGCAAAGAAAGAAAGGCAGCGAATATTCTCAAGGAAATGTTGATGTACCTAGCAGTCTACGTGATACAGTTCGGCAAAAATTTAAGATAAAGATATGCACGTTTTAATAAAGGACTAGCGACCGTAGACCTATAGCCCTGCCCCGACCACCCAGTTTATATTATAGTGCTGGTTGAGACACATGGTTCGATTAATTAATCAAACAATCAATCTCCTACACTACACTATCTTAACAACTAATGCAGCCTTACACCTTAACTGTACATGTATTATAATTGTTTATCTACGGCATTTAATAATGTGATTTTGTGGGGTCTCAAGAAAATACTTTACATCATCAGGCTAAATAATGAATACTAGTATTTACTACATACATGTACATATGTATTCCTTCCTGTGCAGGTCTGCACATCGGGTCTCATCCTTGTCTGTAGTCAGCAAGTACGTATTTAGGGGGTTACGGATTCAACCCCCAAATAAATAATTCTCTTCAAAACACTTAACTTTTCAAAACTGACCCCTTACTCTCGTGTGACCAGCGCTCGTGAATAAGTCAACAAACTACTAACAAATGATTAGTACAAATAATGAGAAGCATTGGGTTTGACAATAATTTTTCTGCCCAAGGAATGGCGTTTAGAGAGCACAGAGAACCTAGAAATTCTTCAAAATAAAGGTAACTATTTAACCTGTCTGGGTTATCGTGCTTGAATTTGATCCATTCTTGTCGAACCATATTATAAAGAATTTCGCGAATTGTGGGCTCTGATGTTTTGCAACTCAAACGTTCTCTTCTATTTCTGTTGCGCTGTTTGTGATTAGCTGTGAAAAAAGTAACACCGATTCAATTTGACAGAATTGATTTTTGAAGCAATTTTTTCCCTATTATATAATATATATCGTTGATGCATTGCAATGCAACAAACGAGTACTGTACACTTAGAAATATTCTTGCGTTTTTACAACTAACATCAAATAACTTCACATTCATTGAAAATAGTTTCTCTAATCAGATGTACAGTGTCAATAACACTCACTAAAACGGCTTTAAGTTCAACCTCGTGGGTTTTTTGCACATGATAGGCTAAACATCACCAGAGTCTAAGACTCTCATTCTACAAGTTCAGAAAGGGCTCCCCAAATTCTTGCGCCTAGGTCCTCGTTTTCTGTAAACGCGCCTCTGTTGAACGATGGTGGTCATTCTGAGGAGGAAGGCCGTGCGAACGGAGAACCCCAAGAGCACACAGCGACAAGGCACAAGAGGAGAGTGCCCCTCGAGGTAGGAATGCATGCCAAGGTCACAACTGAGTATTACCCCGAGGATCCAGTTCTTGTCAAACCGCTCGGTAACCTCTAATATCTAATACATTCAGTATTTAGATCACATTAAAAATTAAGTCTAAAACGACATCTCTGCCTAATGACAAGGCAGTCACTCATTAATATACCTATCCACCCACGCATGGACCCCACCTATATATATATACCCGCACCTACTTCATCCGTCCACCAAGTTATTCATACATTCATTCGTTCATCCCTCCATCCATTCATCCATGCATAGGCCTACATACATCCATTCACACATCCATCAATCCACATGTTCACATTCATCCATCCATCCATCAACACATCCATCCATCCATCCGCCCATCCACCCACACATTCATCCATTCACACACCAACTGGGTTCTCTGTCCGTGTATTCATCCATCACCCCTCACTCCCTCTCTCCTCCTTCTCTCCCTCCTCCCTCCCTCCCTCCCTCCCTCCCTCCCTCCCTCCCTCCCACTCCCTCCCTCCCTTCCCCTCCTCTCCCTCCCTCCCCCTCAATCTCCCTCCCTCCATCCATCATCCATTCCTCCATTCCATCAATTCATCCATATGTCCATCGATGCAACCTGAGAGAAACCCTATCTGAACATCCAAGCCTTACCCAAAGAGAAAGTGAACCGAAGCTCCATCCATCCAACCACCATCCACCCACCAATCCATCCATTTATCTGTCTATCCATTCACCAAACAGCAACAGCCACGCGTCATACCATGCATCAGCCATTCATCCATTCATCCACTCATCCATCCTTACATTCATCCACCCACCAAATCATTCATTCATTTATTCATCCATTCATCCATCCATCCTTACACTCATTCACCTACCAAGTCAGTCAGTCAGCCACCGCCCAACCTGTATGAAGATTGAAGTCATACCAAGAGAAAATATTTGGGCTGTGCTGTTACGATCTTCACTTAACCAATCAGTCGCAATAACTTTGGAGTCCAATTACAGCAGTATGTTGATGATACTCTCATTTTTCACTGCTCTGTCACCAACTGATCTGTAGAGTAATACTTGATAATTACTAAAATCTAATCTAATCTGAACATTTGTAAAGCGTTTCTCACAGAGTCACAGCAGCTATTCAGAAGCGCTCTCAGCGTGACAGGCCCGAGAAAAGAGAAAGGTCTTTAAGCAGCGAAGAGATGCCAGTGAAATCCCCTCCAGAATCCTGCTACAAATTGCAGGGGGAAGGTCATTCCATATTGATGGACCCACTTGAGAGTAATACTCTCATCAGTGCATGCATGGTTCTGCTTCAACGGTCTTGCCATAAACCCAGATAAATCTGAGGCAATCATGTTTTGGCTCAATCCTCCCAACCATCCTATCTTCGTCAGTTGTTCACGGTCCAACCACATCGCTCAACCAGCTCCTCTTCCGCTCTAACACTTCTCCGCCCTACCATCACCTCATCCCTAACATTTTACAAATCACTCCATGGCACTGTCATGGGCTCTCGTGCATTCCGTGTTGCTGCACCCAAGGAATGGAATCGACTGCCAATGTTTACCTGTTGCTCAAACTGCTTTACTTTTTTCAAGAAACGCATCAGAACTCACTATTTTTCATTGGCCTTCAAACATCTGGATATCTAGCTACTCTTCACTTGGTGACTCACTAACCGCGCCTCAGATTCGCACATTTATGTAATTTTGCGCGCGCGCGTTAAAAATAGTTGTAATAATAATAATAAAAATAAAAATAATAATAATAATAAGAAATAATAATAATAATAATAATCTTAAAAATAATGATGATGATGATGATGATGATGATGATGATGATGATGATGATGATGATGATGATGATGATGATGATAATAATAACAATAATAACAATAATAACAATAATAATAATAATAATAATAATAATAATAATAATAATAATAATAATAATAATAATAATAATAATAATAATAATAATAATAATAATAAATGTTCGAATGTTTGGCATAAAACGCAAGTGTGGAAATCTATGGATAGGGCAATCAGGAGAGAAACGCCAAACTGTCAGGCAGTGTAGGTATAAACTGTAAAACTGAAACCAAAGCCCTCAGTGGCTGTATGGGTGAAATTTGATGGGTCTGGGATAAAGTTGCTAGGCGCGAAGCTTGCATCATATTCAAAACCCTTGACAAGAGAAAGTTGAGTCATCGATAGGGGTTTGGGGCACATCCAAAATCTAAATGATCTACACGTATCCAGAGAGGCGGTTTTGGAATGAGGGTGGTCTGAACCCCTGGACACCCCAGTGTCCCTGCGCATCCCGAAGCGTTAAACTATTGGGCCGTTTGCGTTTTATGCCAAGCATTCGAACACAACAGCACAGCCCTAAGATTTTCTATTTCGGGGCATTCTAGGGCTTGGATCTTCACTGGGTTTCAAACTTTTGGTAGGACTTCAATCTTCATACAGGGTAGGTGCATATGGTGGATGACTGAATGACTTGATAGGTGAATGGGTGTAAGGATTGATGGGTGAATGAATAAATGAATGGATGACTTGATGGGTGGATGAATGTAAGGATGGATGAGTGGATGAATCGACGAATGGCTGAATGGTCTGACGGATGGCCAGTGCATATTTTAAGGACTTTGAAGTGGTGGGACAAAAAGATGGTGAGAGTAAAAATTTATCGCGCGTCAGCGCGAAAAATTTTTTTTACCCTTTTTTTTAACCCGGTTTCATAATTTTACAAAAGAGAGACCATTCGTTAATAAAAATTAAATTTGTTCTATTCAGATTAGAGCAGTACCATTAGTTTTTCACTGAAATTTAATGATCCAAATTCTTTCTAAAGAATGTTGTCATTTCTAAAAAAAACTTTTGTGCAAACACACATCCATGGAGGTCTTTGGAAACTGCTGTCCGATGAATTAAATGCTAACATTCTAACTATGTGGTGTGTTGTCCATCGTAGTGATCTTGCTATGGAGCAGATAATTGTTCCAGAACTTAAGATATGGAAAACAAAAAGTGTTGCAACTTTTTTTCGATTATCACCAAAACGTACAAAGATGCTGCATAGTCTACAGAATGACAACAAGACTTTTCCAGCATACTTCGAAGTGCGTTTTGCAGAACATTTTGGAGACTTAATTGAGTCAGTATTGCACAACATGTGGGGTGCAGATTGGTATGGGAAGCTGCTGCTCAAAATGGTGACCGGCGTGAAAAAGCCGAGGCAAAAGGATTCCTACGTACCTGGGAGAAAGGATCGTTACAAGTTTGGCTCACAGAAGTTATGAGAGATGTTGTGGCTATATACCAAACTATTCAAAAGCAACTTCAAAATGGAAATGTAATAATGCCAGATATCATAACTTGTCGGGACATAGCATTGCGTAAACTAGTCCATACCCAGGCGGGTATGAGTTCAAATCACTGATGGACAACCACATCACTGATTCTGAAGTTGCCACTGGTGAAGGAGTAGGTGAAGCTGTATTACCACGTCAGGCTCTTGTTCATTCTCTTATTACAAACAACCGTGCTCACAACTTTCCAGCAATCCGTGTTGAGATAATTGCTGCTTCAATTAATTACCTAGCTGAGCGCTTGTGTTTAGAGCAAGATCATATGCTGGCTACACTCAAAGGCATACTACAAGCTAAGTCATGCCATGAAATGATTAAAGAAGGAACTCCATTGGTTCAGCATCTGTTCCCTGGCGAACTAAGCAAGTTTACAGATTCTGTGTGTGACTGTTGGGATTCTGTTTCAAATATTCCACATCTGCCTGAAGGGAGTGACACCGGGTGTGTTTTGTCAACTCCTAGACGCCATGCACAGCCGGATCCAGATTCACCATCAGTTGTTATTCCGACAAGCTTAGATGTGTCTATGCCTTTCAGTGCATCCAAAACAGCTTCTAACAATCCTGACGCACCCCCACATAATTTTATAACAAGTAATGGCAATTCTGTATGGAAGATATCCTTTGGTGAGACAAGGCAATGTTTTGACTCATGTGTAGACAACACTATCCACTGAACATTGAAAGCACATGCCATAGCATACATACAGTGTAAGAACTGTAAGATGATCTCCAAAAGTTCCACTCCTCTTCATTTCATTCAGATACTTGCTCCATTGAATATCATTATCTTTAGTGGCACAACTAACTGCTACAAATTGGTCAGTCTTCCTGGTGATCAGTCATCCAGCTCACTGCTTTAGCTCTGCATGAATCTGCTGTAACTGGCACACCTAACGTTGTGCTTATTTGATTTGCTGCAGCTTCAAACTGGCAATTGCCATCTGGTTTTGGATCCAACTGTAATCCTAATCCGAAATATTTTGTAGTTTTCTTTTTATCACCTAAAATTAATCAACTGTACTTTAAAAATGTTAGGCCTAACTTCAGACAAACACAAACGTTCAATTGACATTCACAAGTGAGTATAGGCATTGAGTACAGCTAAATTGTTTTTCTCCAGTCTTAACTTTTAAATGTGGACTAATATGATTTTTAGATTCCTTCAAATAATATAAGAACTTCTTACAATGGCAACTTCTTTAGAATTTGACGATTTTTATCGATATTGACTTTCTTTGAAGTGTAATTTTATTATTTATGCTATAAAAACAACAACAACCGATGCAATCCGATATCAACAATATTATATTTAATGACACTAAATATAATATATTTGATACTATTTTGACTGATGATTCTGCAGAGACGGATGAAGATATTACGCCAGGTTACAGGACTCTACAGCCTTAAATGTTTTAACCAATCGATGTATCGAACAGTTGTGCGCTGACAAATCAACATATCATGCCGACATATCATACAACCATTCATACCCTTCCGAACAATCATATGCAACAAATTAATGGCAACAAAATAATAGTAATTAATGGCGACAAACTAGTAGCATGCGACAAATTAATGGCGGCGAGAACAGGGTCATATCTGGGACTATTATTATTAATATTATTATTATTCAGTAATAATAGTCCCAGGTCATATCTAGCAAAATTGACCATACGTAAGTTCTTACTTGATATAGTTTTGTTTCGATTAAAGAAATCTGCAATTGTTGGCCTAAAATTATCTTTGTTTCCATTAGTATGTTTTCGTTTCATTTTAAACAATATTTAAAAGTTATATTTCAAACTCACACGAAAAACTCAGAAAAATTACTTCCTCTCGCCGTCAGGCCAATTCTACGAAAAGTAAACTTAGAATAGAAACATGAATTTTCTATAAAATAGGAAAACCATTGAGATGTATAATAATTATTATAAATATAATAATAATAATTATTATCATCAGATTCTCATTGGGGTAAACGTAAATTTCTACTTAGCTTCCAAACTATTAATTCAAAATCACAACTAATGTTAATACCTCACAAAATGAGTAGTGGGACAATGGTGGGACAAAAATCAGTGGTGGGACAAATCCGAGCAGTGGTGGGACAATTGTCCCACCACTTAAACAGTTAAAATATGCCCTGCGGATGGCTGCACTGCTGTTTGGTGAATGGAGACAGACCGATGGATGAATCGATGGATGGAGGGGTGGATGGAGAGCTTCAGTTCACTCTCAATCTTTGGGCAAGGTTTAGACGTTCAGATAAGGTCTCAATCTCAGGTTACTTCGATGGACAGATGGATGAGTTGATGAATGGAGGGATGGATGGACGCATAGATGGATGGATGGATACACGGAGAAACCAGTTGGTGTGTGGATGGATGAATGAATGAAAGAATGACTTGATGGGGACGATGAATGGACGATCAAAGGAATTAGTTGACGAGTCAATGAATGGGTGGATGGATGGAAAGTGGGTGGGTGCATGGATGTATGGATGAATGAATGACTTGATGATGGGTGGATGGTTTCATTCATACATTCATTTCAAGAACTGACTACAGAACCCCTTCAAGAAACCTACTCAGAAACGCTCTCAGCCCAACCACGCCAATAAAGACTAGACTTGAGTTCTACTGGACCTTGGCATGCAGCAGGCGCCCCTCCAAAGGAAGTCCATTCTAAATGGAGGGTCCAACAACTGAGTAGGCCCGGCGCTGACTAATTGAGGAGCGAGCCCGAGGGCTAAAATCTCTCCCCAGCAGAAGATCGGCCAACTGTGTCACAGACTGGACGGAAAATAACAGGTATTACGATTTCGAATAACCAGATTACGATTACGATTACGAATAACCAGATCGTCCATTGGAGACGTGCTCTTCAGAGTAGAGAACGCGTTCCCATGAGCTCCTATAGTCATTTCATATGAGGGCGCGTTCTGGTTGCTGGGAATGCTTCAAAGAACAAGCATGACATCACTGGAAGACTTGACCTTGAACTTCATTTCCTGAACGTCAATCATCACCTTGTGAAGTGTCCAAAAGCTCTGCGGTGTCGTTGAATTTGCTCTGACTAAACTGACTGCAATTGAAAACAACGACAAACCTATACAATTATATTTTTAGAGTCGACAAAAAACTGCAGTGTTCATTCACAGTGTATAGTAGGAGCGCGGTGGTGTAGGGGTATGTTCGGTGCCTTGCTGCCGGAGGGTTGCGGGCTCGAATCCACCTCAAGCTGCCGCGTAGGAACCCTGGGCAAGTCCTTCACTCGCAATTGCTCATGCGCTTCAGCGTGAGACTCCGATAGTGTACAAGATAGCAATAGATAGCAGAGACTGGATTGATTTATGAGAGAAAAAGACATTGGTGTCATCTGCAAAAAGAATAAAGTTAAGTTGGTCAGATTCGGCAAGTCATTAATGTATAGTAAGAACAGCAGCGGACCCAAAATTGACCCCTGTGGAACACCACATGTAATAAGTTTAGTTTTAGATTGACAACCTTTACAGCAAACACATTGGCGTCTTTGATCAAAGTAACCTTTAAACCACAAGAGCGGGTGTAGTATCTAGGGACTTATGAATGATCTTTGTTGTATCAGCCATCTTGGTATTTTGGTTAAAGCAAGATGCAACTCAAACTTTGCTATTAAACTAGTAAATATTACATTGGCGACAAAGATTTAAACTCAGCGCTAATAATGGCGGCAGCAATCGGAAGAGTCGATCCTTTCGAAGACGGAGATGACTGGGCATCGTATTACGATCGTTTATTGATGTTTTTCATCGCGAACGATATACCTACAGAGAAGCACGTGCCTGCCCTGTTAAGTCTCATAGGGACTCGTTGCTACGCGTTGCTGAAAGGTCTCACGGCGCCGAACAATCCGTCATCGAAAACTTTTAAGGAGCTAGCCGATCTGTTGGAGGCCCACTTCACTCCAAAGCCGCTGGTCATCGCAGAACGTTTTCGGTTTTACAAAAGATCGCAGAGGGAAGGTGAGTCCATTCTTCAGTACATGGCAGACCTAAGGCGACTTTCACAACATTGCGATTTTGGAGCTTTTTTGCCCGATGCCTTGAGGGACAAGCTAGTATGTGGACTGTCTAACGCCAACATTCAGCGAAAACTCTTATCTGAAGATGGCTTGACTGTGGATAGGGCAATGGCTATTGCTGTAGCGATGGAGACAGCTGCAAAGGATGCTTTAGAACTCAGGGAGGGCATTCCTACAACATCAGTGCAACCGGTGCATCAGGTTCAAACTAAAAAGAGTGATAGACCAAGGGACAGAGAATGTTACCGATGTACAGGTAGACATGATCCAAACAGGTGCAGATTTAAATATGAATTGTGTTTTGGGTGTTCAAAAAAGGGTCATACGATCAAAGTTTGCCGTTCACGTAATAAGGTCAATTCCATGGCAAGACAGACTCAATCGAAGCATACAGTTAATCTGAAAGACACCCACAAATTGGAGCATGATACTGAAAGTGACAATTGTGAAGCAGAAAATGTTTACCATCTAAGGACTGTTACGGAAAAAAAGGCCAACCTTATACAGTTGAAGTTAAATTAAATGGAGTGAAAACTTGTTTGGAGGTGGATACTGGGGCTGCAGTGACAGTCCTAAATCAGTCTACATATGAACGAATATGTAGGAATCGACGAAATCCGCTGCAACCTACTTCAGCAAAGCTGAAAACCTACACAGGACAGTTGATCCCAGTAATGGGAACGGTTCCAGTGGAGATCACATATGCTTCCCAGGTGTTAGAACTGCCAGCATTGGTGGTATCTGGTGAGAATCCATGCTTGATGGGTCGTGATTGGCTACAAGTACTCAAATTAAACTGGAAAGAAATTTTCCGCATCCAACACGTGGAAAAGTCACAGGTCGACCAAGTGTTAGCAGAATTCTCTGATGTGTTCAAGGAAGAATTGGGGACAATGAAAGATTTTAAAGCAAAGATATTCGTCGATTCTAATGCGCTGCCAATCTTCTGTAAGGCTCGTCCTCTGCCATATGCTTTGAAGAAAAGAGTCGAAGCAGAACTGGATCGTTTGGTGCGTGAAGGCACAATCTGTCCTGTGACACACTCAGACTGGGCTGCACCAATAGTACCTGTGGTAAAGGCTGATGGAACAATACGAATCTGCGGGGATTATAAAACAACAGTCAACAAGGTGTCCAAGCTGGATCGTTATCCAATCCCAAAGACAGAAGATCTGCTTACTTCATTGTGTGGTGGAAAAACATTCAGCAAGTTAGATTTGAGCCAGGCTTATCAGCAACTGCTTTTGGAGGATGAGGCGAGGAAATTTCTTACGATAAACACCCACAAAGGCCTATTCGAGTATTGTCGTTTACCATTTGGTGTCAAATCAGCTCCAGGAATCTTTCAGAGAGCCCTTGAAAACCTGTTGAGGGATGTGCCTTTTGTTATTGTGCGTATGGATGACATTCTGTTGTCTGGATTATCAGATGAAGACCACCTCAGAAATTTACGGGAGATGTTACGTCGCTTGTCAGAGGCAGGTTTACGCTTAAAACGGTCTAAGTGCTTGTTTTTTGCTCCGGAGGTGGTATACTGCGGCCGGGTGGTTAACGCTGAGGGTACTCGACCATCACCATCCAATGTACAGGCTATCACTGAGGCAAGAGCGCCTAAGAACTCCACCGAGTTGCGGGCATTTCTGGGTATGCTGAATTTTTATAGTGCCGACCTCCCACATTTGTCTACAACATTGGAACCCATGCACAAGCTACTTCGTAAACATGTACAGTGGCAGTGGAATGCAGAAACCCAGACATCTTTTCAGGAAGCGAAAAACTTGTTGACCAATTCCAGCCTCCTCACACATTATGATGAACAAAAAGAACTAATTGTGGCATGCGACTCCTCACCATATGGCGTGGGAGCAGTTCTGTCACATATCATGGAGGATGGTTCTGAGAAGCCTATAGCTTTTGCTTCAAGGACATTGAATTCAGCTGAACGGAATTACTCTCAACTGGATAAAGAAGGATTGGCATTGCTGTTTGGTGTAAAGAAATTTCATCAGTTCGTTTATGGCCGGAAATTTATCCTGACCACAGACCACAAACCATTACTAGGTTTGTTTGGTGATGACAAGGCTGTTCCACAAATGGCTTCCCCAAGATTAATCCGTTGGATATTGACATTATCAGGGTATGATTATAAACTGAAATTCCAAGCAGGCTGCAACAGGGGCATTCCACGGTATTGCAGTCCATGAAAGGTTAAAGCAAAATATTGGAATTTTAAATTATTAGTAATTTTCTGTTATAGATAGATAGTTCTAACTTTGTGCTTAGGGTATTATGTTGACTTTGCCTCAAACTAGAAACTTTGGTTTAGTGCTACAGTCTTATCCAAGCTCATTAACGACTTGTGAAACAATAAGAGTCTTGAAAATGTTGATATTGGAACGTTACAAGAGGTTCTATAAATTGTTTGTGACAATGAAACTTCACTATATTTTTTAAATTTGAGCTCTGAATCTACTTCTACAACACCTTGTGAACATTTAAATGATGCAAGTAGCAGGAAAACATTAACTGTTTTCATGAATATTAACCAGTTTTTGTTAGAGGTCTATACGGTAGAGTCCGTAACGTAGAGTCCGTAATGCACAGTGTGTACATTAATGAATGCACAACATCAATATTTATCATGATAACAAACTGCAATAATGACTAAATCAACAGCAATACCTGGCAATTCTAGAATGGTGTTTCAAAATTTATTTAATATAATAGTTTAACAGAAAATCAAGATAGATCATTCAATCAAAAAAGTTGATGGCTCTTTTTTGTAGAGTCCGTAACGCAAACGTTTTGTTTCACCAGACATGATCCATAAGGGCCAACTCAGTCTAACTAATATTGAGCTAATCTGTGATTGAAGCGGCATCAGGGAAAAATGTCAAAATATTTTAAACAGTAGTGATCTGTCTGTATGAACGGTTCAAAGTCTTCTGAATGTAGAGTCCGTAACATTTGAAATACCGTGGAATTGCAACAATGGAAATGCAGACGGTCTAAGCCGTTTACCATTGGAAGAGACAGTGTCAGACAGTGACGTTCCTGGTGAGGTGATCCAATCACTGGATATCGTAAACCAAACAGTCGATGCAGCCACTATCAAGGCACAAACATTCAGGGATCCAGTTTATAGCCAAGTGCTGAATTACTGCCGTAGAGGTTGGCCAGATAGATGTCCGTCTGAGGATTTGCGTCCGTTTTTTCAGGTCAGGGCAGAACTAAGTCTTCAAGATGGATGTTTACTGCGAGGTTGTCGAGTGATCGTGCCAACGAAGAGCCAGGAAGTCATCCTTGAAGAATTGCATGAGATGCATCCGGGAGTATGTCGTATGAAGGCGTTGGCTCGGAACTATGTGTGGTGGCCAGGCCTAGACAAAGGTATTGAAAGACTGGTCAGACAGTGCTCGTCATGTCAGATTCATAGGCACGCCCCGGAAAAGGCTCCACTGCATCCATGGAAATATCCTTCAAGACCTTGGGAGCGGCTACATTTGGACTATGCAGGACCCTTTATGGAAAAATGTTTCTCATTATAGTCGATGCTTACAGCAAATGGATTGATATCCACATTCAGTCAACAGCAACGTCTAAGGCAACCATTGAGAGTCTGGTGCAGACGTTTGCCACTCATGGCTTGCCTGAACAGGTTGTATCAGACAATGGACCGTGCTTCACCAGTGATGAGTTCCGCACATTTCTCAGCCAAAATGCAATCCACCAGACATTGGTGGCGCCATTTCACCCGTCTTCCAATGGGCAAGCAGAACGAGTGGTTCAATCGTTCAAAGAAGCTATGAAGAAATCGGAGAAAAGCCCCTTTAGTCTACAGCGAAGGGTATCTCGATTCCTCTTCACCTATCGCATAACGCCGCATACAGTTACAGGCATCTCTCCAGCTGAATTACTGATGAATCGGACACTCCGAACCAGATTCGATGGGTTAAGACCCAACATTTCTTCCCGAGTACAGCAGAAGCAGGCAAAACAGAAATCCATCCATGATCAGCATTGTCGTCAAAGAGATTTTCAGGTTGGAGATAAGGTGTATGCTCGGAATTTTAGCACACATGTGGATTCTGGGCAAAAATGGACACCCGGTGAAATTGTCGAGCTTACTGGACCAGTTTCTTGTAAAGTGCAGTCAGAGATGGGGTCCATCATTAGAAGACATGTTGATCACCTCCGTAGAAGGTGGCCAGAATCACTGGATGTTCCTGAAGGAATGGACAAGAATCCGGGCAGTTCAGACAGCTGTCAACAGAGCGAGACAACAGGAAGGGCAGAAACTTCAACGTCATTGAGAATGTCGCAGAACACCACACTAGAGGACACTTGTCAGAACAATCAACCATCAAAAACACCACCTGTGGTACACAAGCATCAAACAGAGGGGATTGGAGAGCTACCAGAGTATGTTTCTCAGGACAACCAGCCTCAGCCAACGGAAGTGACACCTACAGTACCGGATCGACGTTCTGAAAGGCTTAGGAAGCCTCCAAAGTATCTCGAGGATTTTGTTTGTACATGCAGGCCAGAATAAAACCTGCTAGACATTTCATTTAAGAGGTTAGGGGCAGTCTACCCCAAACTTCAATTATTATTTTCATATTATTATTAGTAGTATTTGAAGTTAAATGCTTAGAAAGGTCTAAAAGACATTCTTTGGGACTTCAACATTTGAAATTAATCATTTAACTGTGGGGAAAGCAGTGTAGTATCTAGGGACTTATGAATGATCTTTGTTGTATCAGCCATCTTGGTATTTTGGTTAAAGCAAGATGCAACTCAAACTTTGCTATTAAACTAGTAAATATTACAGCGGGACTCCACGTATTCCATAGTTTTCAAGTTTAGTTAACAGAATAGAATGGTCCACCGTATCAAAGGCCTTGGCCAGATCGAAGAAAATACCAAGAGAAAATTTATTTTCATCGATTGCATTAGCAATCTTATCTTGCATGTCAAGCAGTGCCATTGAGGTGGAATGACCGGATTGAAAACCATGTTGATTGGGATATAAAATATTCATTTTGTCAATATAGGTATATAAACGTTGGTACATTGATTTTTCAAGGATCTTAGAAAAAAAGGAAGGATAGAAATAGGCCTATAGTTAGTGACATCCTGGCTGTTACCTTGTTTATACACCGGTACAACTTTTGCATAGGCGTAGGGGGAATTTCAGTGGTAGGGGGGCAAGATTTTATTTTTGCCCGAAAAATATAAATCCCGAATAATTGGTGTCTTGCATTTATAGTCGCTCACGTCTCTCTAGAACACGAAAGAGTTTCTGTTCTCGCGTATAACAAGTCTCAATAATGTCGTTCATCTGCAGTTGACTCCAGTTGTAGCCTACGTGTAGCTGCTCGTTCAATGCTGATAATCAAACGATCATTGAGCCTATCTTGCCGTGAATTGCCGTAATTTTCTGAAAAATTTGTGACATTTGCATCGCAATTTTACATACGAGGACTTGGCACTACCTGTGTCGAAAATTGCAGAAACTATATATGGCCTATGTGCCAAACGTTGACTGACATTTAGCGTGACAATACACAGCAACATCGCGTACGTCGCTGCTTTGATCTATTTTATGAATATGATTAGGCCTACACCGATTAGATCTTGGTAATACAAGCATGATTTTAAGGAATTGAAGCAGGACGTTTGTAAACACTGACATTAATACAGACGCTTTCGTTTCTTTCTTATTTACGTGTTTGCTTGGTCGGATCTTAGCAAAAATGCGTTAAGCCTATTTCATGCCCTGAATTTGCCAACAGGGACCCCTGAAACTTGAATTAAAACGCTGAAAATACACAAAAGCCCGATTTCCCGAAAGCAGTTTAGGCCTACTAGAAAGCGGCCGAACTTCCGAAAGCTATTCACAGTTTCAATTGTAGCCTAAACATGACAGACCTAGGATGATTTTGATGTACATCGATATTCACATGTTTAGCCTATTTGTTAATTATATTCGGGTCGGACTTATAAAATCAATTTAGGGGATCCGGCCGAAATTCGTTTCGGGGGTTCCAGTTTCGGGGATTCGGGCCGCACCCGCACCAACATGTAGGATGATAAAGTGACTAGCTAATGATCAGTAGCCTACACCAATGAATAGGGCCTATACCTGTAAATGTTATGGCTGTTTGCGAGCTAGTACGGTAGTTAAGTCTTCTGATTCGGGCAAGTTGGAGCTGGCAGATCGCGCTGGGTGCTACTGATTGCTGAACTTATAATTGTTTGTTCGGCATTTTCCCTGGCACTTCTTGCCCGAAAAACAGGAACGCCCGAAATTTGGGGGGGCATCCTGGCTGTTACCTTGTTTATAAACCGGTACAACTTTTGCCATCTTTAAGGAAGAGGGTACAACACCAGTGAGAAAAGAAGAGTTAATAATATTCGATAATGGAGCAGCTACATAGTCAATGATCCTAATAGCAACAGTCGGGTCAATGTCGTCAAGTGCTGAAGAATGGGTAGTGCGAATAGATGCTGTTAAAGAAATAATTTCTTGGGGGTAGTCAAGTCCACAACAAATGAGTTAGGCGGGGATGGTTTCAAATAAGATAGAAAAGAATTATCAGATTTTGGAATTCCAGCTGCAAGCGTTTGACCTATGCTCGTAAAATAGTCGTTGAACTTATCAGCCATTATTTGGGGGTTATCAACTATCGTACCGTTAATCATGAGGGAATCAATATTTGACGGATTGTGATTCGGTCTTTAGATAGAGCGAATTATATATAGTTCAGGTTTTTTTAAGATTAAGACTATGCTTAATAAACTCAGCCTCATAATAATTTCGTTCAGCGTTAAGGCGCAAGGATTTGAATTTATTCCTGTAGGCCGTGAATATTCTTTTATTATTACTATTGGGATTCTTTATGTATTTTAAATATAGTTTAGACTTAGTTCTACTGGATTTTAACAAGGCATTAGTCATCCATGGTTGCTTCCGGAAATGCAGCCCCCTTCTTACGGATTGGACTTGAGGGAAAGCGCGGTCATAGGCATTTTTAAACTGTGCCAAGAATAAAGTATAAGCAAGATCCGGGTCATTATGGATACATGCAGAGGAAACTAGGGACCAGTCAATGCTGGATAACAGCTCCTTAAAGAACTCCATCGTGTCATCGTTTATCAGACGAGTTGGATAGGCAGTGTTGTTCGTATTTAAATTACATGGGGTGATGTCAAATGAGGCTAGGATGATATTACAAAATATGAATGATATTACAAAATATCAAATTGGACTATTCATGTACTGTTATCATTATGGGCTTCTTCCATCACTGTTTAATAAATATTTCCTTAAGGGTATAGCTATCCATGGACATGATACTAGAGCATCCTGTAAATATCGAACCCCAGGGACACGAACCAGGACTAAGCAGTTTTCGATTAAATGCTCAGGTCCACCACTTTGGGATTCTCTTCCTCCGAATTTAATAAATATATTACACATGGCTCAATTTAAAGCTCAACTGAAACATTATCTATTGAACACATAAAAAAATATGACTCGATAGATTGTATTTTAGTTAAGATTGTTTATAATGTACAACTGTGAACATTATAATCTGTTTTGTAAAACACATAAAAAAATATGACTCGATAGATTGTATTTTAGTTAAGATTGTTTATAATGTACAACTGTGAACATTATAATCTGTTTTGTTTTGATTTTATTTGTTTGTTTTAAATCTTGTACTGCAATGTTTTGTTATTTAGTTATTTGGCTATGATTTAGCCCTAACATTGTTATTTAAATAGAATTTTCTAAAACTATATGATCATAAAAATCGTCTTGCCATCAGTAATTGTAATATGGAAAAGGGGCAGCCCTGCAATAGCGGATTATTTTATCCTTTAGGGCTGTCCTGTTGACGGCATCAGCAGATTAACATTTTTTTTAAAATGACTGATTATTAATTAATTGTGCTGTTGTTGATTCAATAAACGGCTGATTGATTGATTGATTGATTGATAGGATGGGAAGATGGTCAGAAATGTCACTAATGATGATAGAAGAGTCAGTCAACTTAGTCCATGCATTAGTGAAGATATTATCAATCAAAGTAGCGGTTGAATCAGTAATTCTGGTTGGTCTTAGAATGCTTGGAAGAAAGTGATGAGAAGTAAGACAATTAAAAAATTATGGGTTAGGAGATGGTCTTGAGTTTTTAACAGATCAACGTTGTAGTCACCTAATAGAATAATATGCTTGTTTGTACTTGACAATTTGGTTAGTAATAGTTCAAATTCCTCATTAAATACTTCAAGTGACAGAGCAGGGGGACGATATATAGCACCAATTATATAATCATGGCCCTTTGTCTGGGGAATTGACACAAATATACTCTCGAAGCTTACATAAGGTTGTGCTCCACTGGGACTATCATATGCATTGAAGGCAATTTCGTCTTCAATGAATAGGCCAACACCACCTCCCCTCCCGTCAGATCTACAAGCGTGTACAAATCGGTAGCCAGGAATGAATATAGACTCCTCATTATACTGGTCAAGCCAGGTTTCAGTCACAGCAAGGACCTTCACAGGTAAATGAGCAAGGAGGATTTGAATCTCGGGTAGCTTAGAGGCTATGCTCCTACAATTGATATGCATGATTTTAAACAGGTGTCGCTAATCTAGGGAGTATTTAGTTTCCAAAGCGGATGGAGTGGTATAAGAGCTGGTACAGGTATTATCATAGAAGTAATTGGCATCAGGGTCAAGATCCATGTTGTTAAGAAGAGGGCGATCTTCTTCCATCTCCGGGAAACAATCGAATATAGATGTTTGGAAGTAGGGAAGGTTAGAGTAAGTATCAGACATAAGTATACATTGTTTGTACTCATTGTCACTTTCTATATGGTTGAAAGGAAAAATGGAACTGTTGCATGGGGAGCAAAACCAAGGTAGAGTCACAGTCATGGTTAAATACATAAGACATTTACGATGATAATGGTTACCACAGATAGCACATGTTAAAGCAGCGCAAATTTGAGTATCAGAGCCATTTATATTGCGCTTACATGAAACACAACAGGCACGTTTGGAACAAGTCAGAGACATAATAGACATGACAGGAAGCCGTGAGTGAGGGCAGTAGTAGATTAGATTGAGATAGACAGGTGTTAACAGGTATAAACAATTATTAGATAAAATAAAGATGCTTACTAGACTAGACAATTAGTGAAATTGATGAATCAATTAATTACTATTGGAATACATTTAGAGAACAGTTAAAAACATGGATACTAGCATTAACATTCAATAATATTCAATTGAAAATTACATGAATAGACAGGGCTAATAGCCCACATAGGCAGCTGGATTTACAGCTTATGGTGAGGAAAATAAACAAACAAATAAGAAAACAGGTGCAACAATAATAAACCAAAGTAGATGTTGACAAAGTGCACGGATCGTGGTTAGATCGTAACTTATTAGGCTAAGATCTTCAGTCGAAGTTCTAAGACGAAATTCACTTGCTCACCGAAGTTCATGAGAGAACAGTAGAACTGTACATAGGTTCACTTGGTGTCTATTAGTACTTTTCGAGATCGGATGGACAAGTCACGCGTTCAGGATTTGTCCCCGGCTTGTTCCGAGCGACGAATGTAAACCAGTCCACCGGCTGTCCAGGCTCGGGAGATCTTCTTATCTCTTACCAATGAACGTGCTCGGGCAAAGAGTTCCGCGTTTGACTTGGTTAAATGCTCGTTGATGTAGACGGGTTCGTTGCGAGATGGGCGAGCATTCTTGTCCTGTCTTCTAGCATGGTAGACCATATCACGGATGCGCCGAGTAGCAAATCGGACGATGATAGGACGGTGGCCACCACTCTTGCGTCGAGGGATTCGGTAAGCCGCGACTATATCTGCCTTGTTGACGTCCAGACCTAGTCGATCATTCAGATAAGTAAGTATCGAACCCTCAGTGTCCGTGTGAGTCGGAAGTGTGGCAGAGGCTGACAGAAACTCCGGCTGATCCTGACCAAGTACGAGTCCAGAGGCCGCCTCAGCATAGGTTGAATCTGGTAGGCCTTGTATAACAAGACTGTCAAGACGAAGCTGGTTCTCGATTAGATCTATTTTGAGCTTCAGAGCTTAATTTTCTTCCGACACTGAGTGTATCTTATCAGACAAAGGCTTGCAATGAGTGTCAATTATTATTGTAGTGGATTGGGCGACCATGTTTTCAATCTTTTCGGTAAACTTCTCAGCGTAGGCATCGAATAGTTTTTCAACAATTGGTGTGAAAATTACCGTAAGACGTGCGATTAGTTTCTCCAAAATACGATCATCCATCACCATGTCAAGCATGTCATCCGCCTTTAGATTCTTTTTCGCCATATTCCGTAAAGAAAAGTTCTTAATTTTGCAGACGGAGGCAGACTAAACGTTAATGTGTTAGAATTCTTCAAATTACAAGTTGTCTAGTTAACCGTAACACCATAAAACAGAAAAAAAAACTCATCACAACTCATATATGTATGGATGTACATTTATACTATATAAACATGTGTAGGGATGTTTGTGTGTATCTTTTATACATAGATCAGTTTCAAAACAAACATAACCTCATATTTGCTTATCCAAAAAGTACAAAATGTACGCAATAATATAAAATATTGCTAATTAATGGGTTCCGTTGTTAAAAGTGATGTTATTTCGAGGTGCATTCACATAATGTACAACTAAATATACCATTCTGTGCAGAAATGAATGCTGAATCCATTGCTATATTACAAGTTATGATATGTGAAACCAAACACAAAATCCAGGTGGGGGGTGGGTGGTAGCCCTTGGTTGCCAGTGTTACAAAAAAAGCTTGGTAGCCCTAGGGTTAACATTGATGTGTCAATTAGATTAGTTAACGATATTACGATTTGTTTATTCGGCGTAGAGATATTGCATATTACGTTGATGCGCTATGATGAGCCAGCTCTCAAACAGTCGAGTCACTTCAAGACAGTATTATGTAAATGTCACAAATAGCAATTGCACAAATATGACTTTTTGGTAATTTATATAAACCTAGAAATCTGTTTTGCGGCAGCAAAACAACGTTGTAGGCTGGAGAAGGTCCTTGTCAGAGCTCGGCGGGCTGGTTATCTATCTTTGGACATTCCTGATTTGGAGACGATGGTTACTAAAGCTGAGGATACGCTGTTATCTGCGGTCCAAAGGAACAGTTCACACGTTCTGACAGATCTTTTCCCACCTACTAACATACGCCAATATATAATGCGACCCCGACCTCATGATTATGTACTTCCCTTTAAGGACAATAGAAATTTTATTCCTCGTGTCCTTTACCGGACATTGGTACCAATAATCTGAGAGCCTTTGTCAAAATGTACCATTTAACACTAAATTCCATCTTTTGAACCTTACTGTTAACATTAGTTTTATATTTTGATTCTATCTTTATTATTCTTTTGAATTATCTGTAATCAGTTGCGGTGTGTCACTGTTTTTTGTGTGCCAATTAAACGAATATATAATAAGTTAAAATGCATTCGCTAGATGTCAGGATATACTTTCTAAAACTTCGGCTTACTTGTAATTGTAAGCAAACAATTTAATCAACGCCATTTTGTGCTGATGACAGTTTAATCAGAATATGAAGAAATTCGACTTTAATACGAAACCTGGTTAGATTCTATGACTCTGTGCATGTAATTTAGTGGACTAACACACATTAAATTTTCTTCAATGGCAGCTGAGTCAATGAGAGAGTTGCTAATATAATTATTGTGGTTTGATCTTTATGTTTATTTCCCGCTTAAACGATGGCTGGAAAGTCATCGGGACGAACATCAGACCACTAGATGTCGTTAGACGCAGTGCTTTTTCATGCATCTTTCTTTGTAACTTGTTATTTAAAACTTGTTGGTCTACAAGCGTAAATAAGGTAAAAAGGTGGTAAAAGTGCATTTTAGCGTATTAAACCCATGATGATTTCGGCCAAGTATTTTAGCGTATTTTATTATTTCTCTTATGTGGCTGCGTAAATGGAAGCTGGATTGATAAAAATAATTCTTTGCCGAAATACGCTAAAATGCACTTTTACCAAAAAGGTTATGTCAGCGTCTTGATTGTTTTGCCCGTTGTAGCATTATCATTTGTCATCAATCCAACTTCTACTTCAAAGACGAGAATCCTTCCAATCCATTGCGTTAATCACTCATCTTCATTGACTGCCGCATTTAGACAGAAGAATTCCAAAAAGAATTCTTTCAGTTAGAAAACAAGAGAATCTAATATCATTTCCCTTCTCATAAATTTATAATTGCAAAGAATACAAAAATAGAGTAATCCTGTAGTTTAGGTCAACTGGTAAATTATTTCATATGGTCAATTTAAAATGGAAGCTGGATTGATGAGAAAACTTGTTTCCGTAATTAGAAGCTGGATCCATGAGTATTATCTTTGCTTAAATAAAAGTTCCATTGATGAAAAATATTTCTTTCGTGAAATATAAGATGGATTGATAAAAATAATTGTTTCCAATTAAATGGAAGTTGGATTGATAAAAGTAATTTTTTCCAATTAAATGGAAGTTGGATTGAAAAAAATATTCCTCGATAAAATGGAAGCTGGATTGATGATAGTTAACATGCACATAGGTAGACTGCTTACTTACCAACGTCCAGTACGGCATTGAAGACATTAGAATAATTTAGCAACGTTAAATTACATGCACAGAGTTATAGAATCTAACCTGGTTTGGCATTAAAATCGAATTTCTCCATTATCTGATGCAAACAGTCATCAGCACAAAATGGCTACGATTAAAGTGTTACGCTATATTGATAAAAACGCTGAAGTTTCAGAGAGTATATCCTGCCATCTAGCGAATACATTTTAACTTGCTGCCGCAACACAGATTTCTAGGCTTATAATTTATAAATTGCCAAAAACAGTCCTATTTCTAAAATAGCTATTTATGACATTTATATAATACTTGAAAAAAGAAGTGACCAGACTATTGGAGAGCTGGCTCATCATATGCAATATCTGCATGCCGAATAACCAAACCGTTATATCGTAATCTCGCTATAATCTAATTTACACATCAATGTTTAGCATTGAGAACCAGCTTACTCATTAAATTTTGCTCCCGCTGTCTGTAATGTAATGTAAATCATCGAAAATTTCTCAGCGCCCAAAAAGGCCACGTCAGTGAAACCAGCTTATTTCACCGGCGATATATCAAATCAAGTCCGAAATAGCCAACCCCTCTGTTCGTTTCGGTGCCAGGTCAAAATCCGGGGAGGTCAATCCGAGGAGACAGCATGGTGCTACTGTGCAATCGGTGATGACGGTGGTCGTGTGGTGGCGCAGGAGTTGAATCAGGATAGGATATCTTGAAGAGTTCGGTTTTCAGTCGTGAGTGGAAAGCAGAAGAGGAGAGTGCAAGCGGAGGAGAGTTTGAGTTAAGAGTTGAGATAGAATGATGAGCAAACTGGCGGAGGTCTTTTGGGACTCTGTTCCAAAGAGCTGGTGCAGCATAAACTAAGGAGCTGTCTGCTTCTCCTTCCTTCTAACTGTCTGTGTCAATCTGTCAGTGTGTCTCCATGTATGCCTTTCTGTCCGTCCGTCTGTCCGTCCATCTGTCTGCATAGCTGTTTGTTTCTCTGTCTGCCTGTGTGTCTGTCTGTGTAGTCATTTCACGCATCGTTTGTCCTTCTATCGACGTGCGGTCGGTTCATCGCGTAACGAAAGACTTTGGACTTTCTGTTTCTGATTCTAGTTGTTTGTCTTTTTGTCTGTCTCTTTTTCATCGTTCGGTGTCGAACTGGGCTGCATCTAATAACCTCCGACTTAATGCTAACGTTTCCCGAGAGATGTTGGTAATGAGAAGAGGATTTGATGAATAGCCACCTCTGTTGGAGGATGTACAATGGGTTAAATCCTTGACTATCCTGGGAGTTACCTTTGGAGTAACCTCAGTGCCACCTCCAGTGGCGTAGCCATGAATTTATGATGGGGGGTTTGGGATTGAAAAATTTTCTAAACCGCCGAAATATTTATATTTTCGTAAAAATGTATGCTCTCGTTTGTTTCTTCTTATTTAAAAATTTTCCCCTAAGCCAATGGGGGGGGGGTTTAACCCCAACCCCCTTGCCTACGCCACTGGCCAGTGATATTTTCATTAACGAAAACAAAATTAGAAGTAAAAATAAAGGATTTCGTTAACGAAAATTAGAAGTAAAAGTAGGAATTATTTTGGCTTCAAAAACTAAATTAGGAATTAAATTATGAATTATTTGCTGAAATAAAATTATGAATTAAATTAGGAATTATTTTCAGAAGTGAAATCATTTTACTTCTTGTGGCGCGTAAGTTGAGATGAAGGCGAGTAAATCGCACGCGATCCAAAAACATAATCGATTGAAAACTTCTGCTTGAGATTAAGGCGCTGCGCATACCATTCTCTATGTAATATACTATCTTTGGTCTTCGTTGTCTAAAAATGTCTCGCCTGCGTACCAATCATGGTGTAAGAGATAGGCCTACACCATGGTACCAATCTAACAACGACCTCCCGGATATTATTTCTATTGTATTATATAGGATCAGCTATAATGGACACGCTCATAAGACAAGAAGTTTCTATAAAGTAAAAAAATTGAAGGAGATCTTGTCAAAACATTATTTGGCAGACATAAGGGAGAACGATACTAGGAATCCTCTTGCTTTCTGGAAGGAAAGGCGAGCTTCGTACAGCAAAATTGCACCTATTGCAGATGATCTTTTATCAGCTCCAGCCTCACAGGCCTGTGTGGAAAAAAAAAATTCTGTATGAGGAATCTTGACTGATCGACGAAGAAATCACATGAAAAAATCTCTGGAAATGAGAGTGTTCTTGAAATTGAACAAAGATATCTTATAGTAACGTTAAAAAACTTTTTACTGCACTGAAATTAATAATTATTTGGAAAACTAAAATAAGAAGTAAAATTAATTGAGAACTAAAATAGGAATGATAAGTAAAATTATTTGCGAAGTAAAATTAGAATTAGAAGTAAAATTCAAGGACACAGAACTGAATTAAAACTGAATTAGGAATTATTTTGAGAGGTAAAATATCACTGCCACTGGCCACCTCCCACGTGGAAGAAATCCTAGGCGCTTGCTTTGGATCACTGTGTGTACCGCGCTTACTCATATCTCATGGCCTCTCGCGGGAGGCGTTGGACGCTGTTGCTGAAGCAACTAAAACACTTAGATTACTGTATGCTAACTCAGTAGCATCGTGGGGCCATGTCACTGCAGCAGATTGCCAAACTTAAGGCTGAAACGGTTCCTGGCCAAAGCAATTCAGATGGGACAGAGGGGCAACGATGGAAATGAAATCATAGGCGCGTGTTCTGGAACACTACATGTACATGCACTGCGCATACCGAGATCGCATGGCCTCTCGCGGAAAACGTTGAACGCTGTTGCTGAAGCAACTACAATTAAATCTAGATAACAGTATGGTGCCTTAGTAGCATCGTGGGGTTATGTGACTGCGGCAGATTGCCAAAGACTGGAACGGTTCCTGGCCAAAGCAATTCGGATGGGATATCTGCGTGATGGAGGGGCGACGATAGAGGGTTGGAGTTGCTGGACATCGTCTCCTCCATAAAAGCCTGTCGATCGGAGTTCTTACCATGTCCTGCGTCGCCTGTTCCCACCGCCTCGTTATCCGACGTCATTTGGCCCTTCACCGCCAGAACATAGACACACATTTCGTACCAAGGTTCCTGTATAGGCATTTCGAAGATACCTGCCACTGACAATTAAATCTATATCATTCCTAAACAGCGACGATAGCATCTAGTTAATCTTTTTCCTATCATTGCCTCTATATATAGCTACGGTGCGGTTTATCATCTGGGTTTCATTGTAATTATAACAATAAACGAATGTCATCATAAGTCCATTTATGCGATTCTTGGGTTATCCCGTTTAGGTTGGTAAATTAATTGAATGTCTTCAATGCCGTACTTCATGTTGGTAAGTAAGCAGTCTAACTATGCCTATGATAACCATCATCAATCCCGCTTCCATTTCATCAGGAACTATTTTTAATCAATCCAGCTTTCATTTCGTGAAAAAAATTACCCAACTTCTGTTTAACCAAAAAATATTTTTTCATCAATGGAACTTTTATTTAAGCAAAGAACTATTCTTATGGTCCAGCTTCTACTTACGGAAACAATCATTTTCACCAATCCAGCTTCTATTGCGTGAAAAACTTACTTTCATCAAACCAGCTTCTGTTTACGGTAGAAATTATTTCCATCAATCCAACTTCTATTTAAACACATAAATGGTTTCATCAATCCCACTTCCATTTAGGGAAACAATTTCTTTAATCAATCGAGCTTCCATTTTAATTTTATGATATAAAATAATTTACCCACCTAAACTACGGGTTTACCCGATTCTTGTACGTGTCGATGATGCGGAAAAACATGTTTGGCTGCAGGCTATAGCCTAGACCCCGAGCCTGAGGATTTGAAGCGTTACTAAAGGGAGTCCAAATATAGTTAAGTCGCTGGTACGAGATTATTCACAGGCGCTCAGTCAAAACGGAATCGACAAGCGATTATTAGCAAACCTTGTTCAACGGATACTTTTGGCTAGCGCCAGTGTGATTCTCCTTACAGATTATATTTTAGTTATAGTTACAGTTATAGTTTATGTTTTTTTTTATTTTAGTTATAGTTATAGTTATAGTTAGTATTATTTTTTAGTTATAGTTATAGTTATAGTTAATGAATTTTTATTTTAGTTAATTTTAGTTAGTACTTAGTTACAATAATTAAGGCTATAAGCAAAATTGTGCGTATTTACACACTGTTTCACAACTTGCTCAGAGCTTTGAACACGTTTGAAGCATGGGTGCATTCAACTTCATGAATACACGACTTTCCAAAGTAACTGACAAACTGCATAATAAAAATATCGCATTTTTCGTTCTAATTTATGTCGAATCGTCCATATTGCACTTCCTATTTTTATTTGTTGTATTAACCAAAATAAAGATGAATTTTCGTTATTGTTATTTTCGTTATAGTTATAGTTATAGTTAATGATATTTTTTAGTTATAGTTATAGTTATCGTTAACGAAATTATTTTATTTTCGTTAACGAACATTTTCGTTATCGTTATCGTTAACGAGAATCACACTGGCTAGCGCAGGGATTGGATCCACGGTTTAACGGCAGCTTAATATGACAACATAGGCCGTTGCCGCCGACAAAGATTATTTTTTGGCATATTACAGCTAGCGAAGGATCACGAATGACGAATTTAAGATAGATCGATGACGTGTTAAAGGTGTCAAAGGAGAGATTGATAATAATTATGCTCGACGTTTGACGTTAACGCAAATAACACAATGTAGCCTCAGTACAACCCGCCAGTCGTTCGCTGAGGATGGTGTCTGCCTGCCTGTCTGTCTGTTTGTATGTCTATTTGGGTCTGTCTATGTATGTCCGTCAGTACGTGTCTTTGGCTGATTTATATAGCACCTCTGTTATTAGCGAGTTATAATAACTTCCATAGCGTCTGTGTCCAATCCACAAAGCATACATCAACTGGCTGGCCTTCAAGGATGAATGCAAGCAGAAACTCACCTCTGACCTTAAAACCATAGACGTATTTATGCGAGTCACAGCATTATGGTACAAAACCTCTGAGAAATCGTCAAAAAGCACATCCAGACGACCACACCACCTCGAAGAAAGAAGAAAAATTTGCCCTACTGGACTGAGGAGACTATCAGGCCCGGATCTACAGTTTTGGGGCCCTGTGCTGATCGAATGACGGGGCCCCTTACAATTTTAAGAAGCAAGGCAGACACACAATAACCCGACACATAATAACTGTTATACTTTACAGCACATAAGAAGTAGATAGGACAATTGTCACGAGCTCACGACTCACGCACTGATATGGAAAGAACATAGTCTGTCAAAGAACAATATTTTGTATAAACCATTATACTACCTTACTGTGCCACAGTACTAGAGTGTATAGACCAGCGGTTTTCAAACTTTATTTTTATTGTACCCCAGGTAAAAAAGTCGAATTTTGGCGTACCCCAAAAATGTCACATCAAAACCTGAAAACCAACATGCGAGCGTGATGTCTCCTTGCAATTAACAACTCCTTTTAATCATTAATTTTGTGAAACCGGGTATTAGTCATAGGTAGAAAATTTTAAAAGTAATATAATTTTAACTTTCGAATGTAGTCATATCAACAAAAAGCAAAAATAAAATCACTACTAGAAAGTGTTAATGTGAGCAGTGCTTTTGACAAGCACAGATCTACAATATCTGGTTTAATATTTGTCAATTTCAAACGCAAATCTGGTTCGAGTTCAAGCTTTGTTCTGTATTTGTTTTGATTGCAAGCATAACTGAAAAACCTGTTTCATACAGATATGACGTGCTGAAAGGAATCAAAAATTTTAAGCTCGGTCAGAAATAAATCCATATTCAGCTCTTCGTTTCAGCCAAAAATCACACAACATGTCTTTCTTGAAATCGTTCTGCAATGATCAATAGGTAATCAAAGAAGGATGGCATAAACTCAAAGAAATGTACAGAAAAAGAAGCGAACGGTGGACGTAGAATAGCTAATGAAAGAAAGATGGACAGGAAGTCCATAAACTTATTGCAAATTTTATTTTTTTGAAATTTTTCGCGTACCCCTTATAGAACCCTGGCGTACCCCCAGGGGTACGCGTACCACAGTTTGAAAACCCCTGGTATAGACTACAATGAATGTATCATAGGCTACTACGTTATCACGTTCGTTTCCTCAAGTCTCTTCTGCGAGTTTTTTGTTTGGCGAAGTCGTTTAATTATTATGTCGTCAAAGTCAAAACTTTGCAGGACTTCCGATTCGATGCACACAAGCGACAGAGCTTGAAGTCTCTGCTGGGTCATTGTTGTCCGCAGATGATTCTTCACTCTGGAAAGCGTCGAGAATGATCTCTCACCCTCACAGTTAGTTACTGGAATAGTGAGGTATATCCTCAGTGCGATCCCTACATTAGGGAAAGTATCCTGCAATAAACCTCCGTCCGCCTTCGGTATCTCGCTCATGTGAACTACACTTTGGTCTTTCTCTGTCATAACGAGAAACGTAAATTGCACAAACTCGTCCACAAATGAGGGCTCAAGATCGGCAGGATATGATGCCACTAGGTTAGTAGCACGAGCTCGCAACTCATCTGCAGGTAGAGACTTGAAGTCCGTTATGAAGCCAAACACTTCGTGAAGGTTAGAATA
>JACEVL010000227.1:30502-90502 GCA_020284085.1 Aporrectodea caliginosa | reverse complement strand
TCATAGATCGCTACTTGCGTGTTTCTTGTTACATCTGTAGCCATTTCTCTCACATGCAGAATCGTTTCATGAGGTTAACGTTAGTAATTTGAAAATCATCGAATAATTAAGCAAGTAGGCATTGTATCTAATAGTAGGCTACCCGTCTATAAAGCCGTTCTCGTAATATTATTATTTATTTCTGTACACAGGCGAACCGATAACGGAAATAACAGTGAACAGCAGAAACGAACATTTGGATTTTCTACGACTCACAAGAGAGGTAAGCAGAAAGAAACAACTGTGTTGCTATCATTCAAACGGAGAAATATCGACGACGCAATAATTGATAAAGCTCACTTAAAAACCAAGGAAAAGTGTGCGTTTATAAAAGGGTAAAACTGTAATGAGGTTCTGGAAACTGTTGTATCCTTGTATGACGATTGACAACATAATATAAAATAATATCTAAGAAGATAAACTTTACCACGGCAGTTTAAAGTGTTAACAAGCGCGCGAGGTTTCTATCGAGGCCATTGAAGCTTATGTAGGCCTATTTTACTGTAGACCTATGCTCTGGAAGGCCTAGACTAGCTTTTTCCCAAACTGTCGGTCAGAGCCGTTTTAAGGAGTTTGGAGGCCCTAGGCACAATCCTAACCTTGAACGTAATCTGATTTAATTGCGCCTCAATCTCTCAGTCGCAGATATATTGCATTAAAGCATTGTAGGCCTATATGTGCATATGTGGCATTTTGTTAAATTTATTTATATAGGCCTAGTACTAAATTGCTAACGCCATGGGCGTCCGCAGGAATGTTTTTAGGGGGAAACAACTTTTAAGGGCCAAAGTTTTGAATTGTTGGCACGGAGGACTAACAACTTAAGGGTGCCGAAAGCAACCTATCACGTCACCCTCAGTGCTCGCTCCCGCAATTAAAGGTCTGGCGCGGATACCAACAGCTGTTAGCACTTTTGGAAGCGTTTGACATGATATGGAACCTGTTTTAGCGTTCTGGGATCCGTTTTCAGCTATACGCTATTTGAACGTTTATTTCAAAAACAAATCTGTTAAAAGTTTCACCGATTTTATATATTTTTAATTTTTCAGGTTTATCTTGACTAGTTTGGATAAAAAATAAAACTGTCGAAACATTATATCCATTCATTGTTAAAAACGAAGATCATAATTTTTCTTTAATATTTGCAAAATCCAGGGGCAAATGCCCCCTTGCCCCTCCGGACGCCCATGGCTAACAATCTTAATTTGTATTATAAGTGTAAATAGAAATTTAGTTTAACATAGAACTACGTCAAAGTTCTTATTGTTAAATATGGCAAATCGGTGATAACAAACAATCACAATCTGCATTATAGAAAGGGTAGAAACTATCAAAATAACTCTACGTTCATATAGGGCCTAGGCCTATTGGATGCGGAAATGAAGTGACAACAACAGCAGTTTTAGATTTTGTAACTTAGATCTAAATAAATTAGCCAAGTTCACTACTCGAGTACCGACATGACGACATCTAGCCTACTATTTGTGAGAAATTTGATTACGCTTTGTTATAATTTAAAATTGTAAACAATTAGAAAGATACAATAGATTTATAGGATTTCATATTAAAAATTCATATTAACTTATCAAGATATAAAAAATTATATGATAGCATTATTAGCGTTGTAGGAGGCCTCTGCAGCAGACGAATGAAAGCAAAAAATATATAAATAATCTGTGCAGACAGTGTAGGCCCCAACGACCTCTTATATATGCTTTAAAATTATTGATTTATTTCAGTCTAACTTCACTAGCATTCTGCACAGACTGCGCTTATTACCAATAATTATATTTAACTAAAAAACGTATGTTTAAAGATGTGTTATTGATCTAACTTTGCAGAATTGTTGGAACTTATAATATTGTTGAGTAATATTATCGCATTGTTATTACATGGTCGCGATGTAGTTTTGTTTTTGGGTCGCCGCGGGGCCCCCTGTTGCGCGGGGCCCTAGGCACGTGCCTCGCGTGCCTAGGCCTTAAAACGGCACTGCTGTCGGTCGCGAAGCTCTGACAAGTGCGTCGCCAAATTTCGTCGAGAAACATTTTTGTTAGAAACAACATTTGACTGTGATTGGGATATAACAATATACACTGTGTCCGGATGAAAAGTAGAACACAACAAAAAGTGTCATAACTCGGTCAAAACTATCAGTATTTACCTGAAATTTTAAACACAACAACAGTGACCATATCTACACGAGATCCTAAAGCCGTTTGGAAATGTTCGTGAATTTATCATATTTATGAGCGTTTGCAATGGAGCACTGACAAATTAAAGTTTCCAACATGGGCCCTTACATATTACATAAGAAAGTGAAGTTCAGCTACAGCTGGTGTTCAAAATGTCCTCCTCGTTCACGGACACATGACCGTAGACGTGGACGCCACTGTTTGATGGCCCGGTCGATGATCGCGTGGTCAAACAGCTGCCACTCCTCAACCAGACGCGCCCTTAGATGATCGACGTCACGAATACGGGAACGATAAACGCGCTCCTGCAGTACACTCCAGATTTGGTAGTCAACTGGATTGAGGTCTGGACTGTTGGGTGGCCACATCTGCGGTGATATGAAGTCGGGTGTCTCCCGGGACAGCAGAGCAATGGTCTCACGTGCTCGATGCGCAGGGGCACTGTCTTGTTGGAATGTGAAGTAGCCGCCAGAAACCTGCTTGATAGCAGGTAGCAGATGTTGAGTGAGCAGCACATCGCGATAGTACGCTCCATTTACCTTCACACCCGGCTCAACAAAGATCAAATGAGTGCACCCCAGGGTTGACACACCGACTGAGACCATTAGTGACTTTGAAAAGTGTGAACGTGTTTTGAGGAGACGTTCAGCAGGCACGTGTTTCTTGCGCGTCCCAGCCGCCGCATAAACGCGATCATTCTGGAGGTTGACAGGAGGAGCGACGGTAAAAACTTTTTCGTCCGTAAACCATATGAATGGGACTGTGTGCTCAGGGTATTTCTTCAGCAGCTGCTTGACGCGTACAAGACGTGTCAGTTTGTTTCTTGGTGTTAGATCTTGCGCTCGCCTCTTCTTAAAACAAACCAGCTTCAAGTCCTTGGCAACGATTTCGTGTACTGCGGTCTTCGGAATCCCAATATCCCTCGCAATCTGACGCACCGTTCTATGGGTTCCCGGTGCATCTTCTTGGCTTAATGCCAGCCTTTCAACCAACTCGACGTTTTCAACAGTGCGTGTCGTGCGTTTTTGGCCACTGCCAGGTTTTCGCTTCACTGTGCCGGTTTCATCGATCTTCTTCAATAGCTTACTCACAGACGAAAGACACCAACCTTTATTCGAAAATTCATTCAGAAACCTTCTCGCTCCATAACCATGTTCTTGCCGCAGTACTTTAATTAAAATTTTATCTTCTTCTGTAAACGCCATTTTTGTTGTGCTTAGACCAAAACAAGTGACGTATTTCATCGATGACGACGTCACAGCGTCTGCGTAAGTAAGGGCCCATGTTGGAAACTTTAATTTGTCAGTGCTCCATTGCAAACGCTCATAAATATGATAAATTCACGAACATTTCCAAACGGCTTTAGGATCTCGTGTAGATATGGTCACTGTTGTTGTGTTTAAAATTTCAGGTAAATACTGATAGTTTTGACCGAGTTATGACACTTTTTGTTGTGTTCTACTTTTCATCCGGACACAGTGTATATGTACAGAAAACAACGACCAGTTGTTTCCTTTAAATGCTCTAATGCTTTAACCTTCGCAGGACTTAGAGGGGTCAATAATTACCCCAGGGGTGTTTGAATGCTGATTGCGGAACAACTGTAAGCAGTTATAATTTGACGTTCTATGTGTTTACAAGTTGCGACCATGGACATATTGTGAGACCAAAGCCAGGAAAATGGCATGTTGTGGGAAGAAGTTATTTGAGTCCAAAGTGTCATGGGGTATGTCCTGGGGTAAAAATTTACCCCTCTTCGTCCTCGACGTCGTTATTTATTCGTTCATAGTGAATATGTATTTTTCAAAGTTATTAGTTCATAAGTAACCTTTAATCAGAAATAAAGAACTGAATCTACCGTGTAATTGAATTGTAATAGTTGTAATAATTTGGGAGAGTTTACTTTACAAAATTGCGGCCAATATGGCGGCCAAAACACAAGCATTTGCATATCTCAGTTCATAAGTAAGGCAGAATAACAAATAAAGTGCAGAATTTGATATTTTTCAGGTCCAGGATTCGATTCGCGGGAGCGGAAATGACGTATGAGCATTACTTTCCAAGATGGCGGCCAATTTGGCCGCCAAAACACAAAAATATGTATATGTTAGCTCCTAGGTAAGATATAAAAACAAATAATATGCCGCGTGTACCATCTTCAAGGTCAGGGAATCGATTTCTCGAAGTGAAAAATGTGTGGGATTGTTACTATTCAAGATGGCGGCCAATATAGCCGCAAAAACATGTATATCTCAGCTCATATTTCTCATTTGGCGGCCATTTTACCCGCCATCTTGGACAGTAGTACTCCAACACCTTTGCCACTACGAGATATCGATTCATTGACATCGAAAATATTGCATTCGACACTTCATTTGTTATTGCGACTTACATATGAGGTGAGGTATACATAATTATTCTTCTCTTGACGGATATATTGGCCGCTATCTTGGAAAGCTCGCAAACTATTGCCGCTACCATAAATCGAATCCCGGACCTCGAATATATTAAATTCAACATTTTATTTGTTATTCTAGATTACCTATGAGCTGAGATATAGGCTACTATATAGTTTTCGTTTGGCAGCCATATTGGCCGCAATTTTGGAAAGTCATACTCGCACACTATTTTCGCTACCATAATTATTTCGAATCCTGGACCTCGAAAATGGTAAATTCGACACTCCATTTGTTATTCTAGCATACCTATGAGCTGAGACATACATGGTTGTCTTGGCAAGTACGACTCGCGCACTATTGCCACTACGAGAAATCGATTTCTTGACATCGAAAATATTAAATTCGAGTCTTTATTTGTTATTCTAGCTTACCTTTGAGCTGAGATATAAATTTTTGTGTGTTTTGGCGGCCATATTGGCCGCCATATTGATAGTAGTATTTTCACACTATTGACAAATATCCGTGGATCTTCCGTGGGCCCGGATGGTGTCCCATTCTGGTTCTTCAGCAGCATGGCTCACCTATTGGCTGCTCCCATCACAGCCCTTTTTAGAAAGTCTTTATTACATTCATATGTTCCTCCACAGTGGAGGTTAAGTTGTATTACACCAATCCCCAAATTGGCTTGCCCAAGGATGGAATCGGATTACCGCCCCATCTCCATTACTTCCATCCTTTGTAGAATTCTTGAAAAAATCGTTACCCGTATATATATGTATCCGGTAATCACCAACACAGACACTAATCACAAATTTGATGATCAGTATGCCTTTAGGCCTACGGGCTCAACGGCTGCTGCTTTGATGGCTGTATCTAACCACATCCTTGAAACCTTATGCAATGAACCCTATGTACGTTTGGTCTCATTGGATTTTTCCAAAGCCTTTGACTCTGTCAGACATTCATATCTAGCCGAACAACTTGCTTCTCTCCCAATTCCTGATCACATTTTTAATTGGATTTTGAATCTACTTCATAATCGAAGTCATTGCACTATATAGGTTTAACGGTGTAATATCTTCTCTTGCACGAATTAATGCAAGTATTATTCAAGGTTCCGGTTTGGGCCCGATGGATTTCGTAGTTGCAATCTCTGACTTAAAACCAGTTAATAAATGCAATCGCATTTTTAAATATGCAGATGATTGCTATCTCGCTGTCCCCGCATCAAGTATCACAACAACTGATATTGAGCTTGAGCATATTAGTGTATGGGCACAGAGTTGCAACCTCAAGCTTAACTCAGGCAAATCCTGTGAGATAATTTTCACGCGTCCCAGGGGTACCATCGGTATGTTCCCCCTCCTCTAAAAGGTATCGCAAGAGTGCAAACCCTAAATATTCTGGGTGTTGAGCTTACAGCGAAATTTGGGTTCTCCAGTCACATTAAACGTTTGACCATAAAAGCAAGGCAGTCCTTTTATGCACTTCGTATCCTGAGGTCGCATGGGCTCTCGGGGGACAGTTTATTTGATGTAGTTCGTGCCACTACGGTTGGTATGATGCTGTTTTGCTCGCCTGTGTGGTGGGGCTTTGCGAGAGTGCAGGAACGGGAGGCGCTTGAGGGAATTATCCGTAGGTTGGTACGCCAGGGGTACTTACCTCCATCTTCTCCCTCATTTGAGACTCTCTGCAGCAATGCGGATACTAGACTCTTTGCCTGTATTCTGCACAATCCTTGTCATGTATTGCATAAATTGTTACCGCCGATCAAGCAATCGCGCTACTCCCTGCGACCACGATCCCATAACCGTGAGCTTCCCATGTTTGACAACCTGTCTCAGAAATGCTTCCTTGCTCGGATGGTATACAAATAAACTATGTTTTCCTTAGACCTGGCTATTTAAACCCTTCATTTTCCCCTATGACTAGCCCTAGCTCTTCTTCCTCTGTGTTCCCCTGATGTACAATAAAGCCTCTCATTCAATTCTTTGGTTGTATATATAATTTTTTAAAATTGTTTGAATGTATTAATCTTGCTGTGCGTTTGCTAGTGCTTCTCAATAAAGGATTTACTTACTTACTTACTTACACTACATGAGATCGATTCCTTGACCTTGACAAATTACATTCGACACACAATTTGTTTTTGTATCTTACCTACGAGCTGAGATATACAGATTTCTGTGTTTTGTCGGCCATATTGGCCGCCATCTTGGATACTAGTATTCCCACACTATTGCTTCTACGATAAATCGATTCCTTGACCTTGGAACTATTAAAATCGATACTTCACTTTTGATTGTACCTTACCTATGAGCTCAGATACTAAAATATCTTTGATGTAAAAAATAACCCCTCTCCGTCCTCCATGTATCGTAAAATGTCTTCGTTAAAGATGCCATTTTCTAAACACTGAACGCAAATGCGCAAATATTTTGATGCCAATTTACCAAGCAAAGATTACTACACTATGCCCAGATATTCACACAGTGGATTGTCCCAGTTTTTCAGAGAAGTTATAAGAAACCGCTGCCCTTAGCCTAATGAACATGAACCATTGAAACCTTTCAGAACCGTTGGAAACGGTCTTAGAGTAACAACTTATACATAAGCACCTGCTTTATTATTGAACCTGTTTTTTTCTTCCTATCGTGATTTGGATATGATCGGAAGCAGAATCCAGATCACCCTCTTGTTTGTTCCATGGGCTCATAATTATACAGTACTATCCAGAGGTCTTTGGCCTCTCCCGACTCAGATGGTTCTGTTAATCGTAAGCAATATCTCATTTGTCATAAAAGGTTGTTTTCGGGCGATATTTTCCATAGAGCATAATTTATTAGCAGCAGCAGCAACATCTTCTGGAGCCAAAGGGACGGATTGGTTACCATGCAGATATGAAATATTTTGGTAATATTGGCAGCTCTCGGACCCCACTATTTGGTTAGGAAGCAGGGATATTTAATGCTTCGGTACTATGCAGAAGCGATGTAATTAGCCGTGATTGGATGGCTTGAATTTTAACGGACTGTGAAAGAGTCGTCTGCTCAGTCGCCATGAATCGAAAGTACCTAAAGAGGTATGGTATGCAGACTGAAATGAGGATTCGTGAATTAGTGGGTAAGTTCATAGTTGAGAAGATCTGTAAGTAGACAGGTGTTAGATATTTCCATTGCCAATCACTATGAGAAAATTACTAAGAAGACATTATTGGTCAGCTAAAACTTTATTCAAGTAGCAAAATAACCATACTTCGCTGTGCTCTGACATGGAAACTGCAAGAAAAATTGTATACCTGAAAAATATTTCATCTTTTTTCTTAAACAGCTGCACATTCTTTTTCTTATTCTTCAGTTTTCTGCTTTTAATGTAGTGAGGTAATGAGTAGTAAGAAATAATGAGGCGATGCCGTTATTCTCTATTCCTTTATTTCTTTATATAATCCTTGTCCGTCATCCAGTCCAACATCATATTACTTGTTCTTCCAGGTGGTTGCTTCCCTTAAATTCTTACTTCAAGCACTATTTTCAGGATCGATTTGCCACTTAGTGTTTGGCCAATCCACTGAATCCAGTTCATTGTCTCCTCTTCAATGTTTTGACCATTGAACTCTCCTATTGCACCAGTTGCAACATCTTCTCGTTTGTTTTATAGTCGCTCCTGATGATCTTGTCTAGTTTTCTCCATAGCCACATTTCAAAAGCCTCAAGCTTCTCCATTTCTTCATTTCCAATTTCCAATATTGTCCATGTCTCCGTTCGTGAATAATCTCGTGCTTTGCACTTCGCTTTGAAATAGTCCTTTAGGAATTCGGAGATTACGAATGCGATATTTTCAATCTATATCTATAGTGTGACGCTTCATATGAGGCTTTATACCATTATGTCTTTTCATTGAGACCCAGACCAACATTTAGCTTTCCTACTTCTGGAAACTGCTATGAATATTTGAGATGGCATGATTTGGCTTGATTAAATTTTAGCTGTCTATTCATGGACTGTCTATTCATGGAATGGTGTATTTCTAAGTACAGGCGTCAGGCCATTCTGTTTTGAGACGTAGCCGTAACATTAAGGGTTTAAGCAAGACACATTTTTGTAGAAAATTTCTCTAAGAATTTCTGGAACTGTGCCTCGCCATTATTACTAACTAGTCATTCAACTACGAATCGTACTAATGGCCATAGACTCAACATTTCTAAAGCGCTACTCTTAAGCTAAGAGCAAGGCACCAGCTTATTCATGAGCGCTGCGTCTTATCAGAAGGGTTGTCCAGAGATCGATGTTCAGTGCAGGTCCAAGTCCGGTTCCCAGAGAGACCAGAGAGAGGAGGCAGTGCGGCTGCTATGGCGGGTTTCGTTGAGGACGAGAAAAGTTTGGACGGCAGAGAATCGGATGGATCAGGGTATGATTTCTTCAAGACTTCAATTTGGAAAATCTGTGGCATGATAAGAGCCTGAGGTAGGTGACGCTGAATGATTGACGGTTTTATTGGAGGAACTTAGAATATTCAGGGTTCAGAGGGTGTTTGTTCCGAAGTTGAGGTGTAGTGTGTAATATGGATCGGTGAGAGATCTTGAGGCGATTAGTGACTGGGGACGGGAGAGAGTGAGGACGAACGGGTAAACTGGATGGCTGGGTGGTGAAGAGTTCGAGAAGATGCTTTGCCTGGTAGTATATTACATTGAGTTGTCGGTTAGCGATTAGACTTTGCAGTGGATGCGCTCCAGGATTTGCAGCCAGTGGAATGATTTAAGAACGGGTGTGATATTGTGATGCTATGGAGAGTGGTGACGAGAGATCGGAACGCATGGAGAAGGCTTACTATGGCAGTCGCTAGGATTCAACGAATCGACGGCACAAGGTGACAAGGTGATGGAGTATAATGGTGATGCTTGAGTGTATATGAATGAACAGTCTGTATTGTGCTGCAATGAAATTATGTTCTATAAACATGTTGAATATTGACGTTTTATTGCTATTTTTAGCAATTGTATGAAAACGACGAGCAACATTCTGTCAGAGCTTCAAAATATAGTTGTAAGACAAGGCTTTCATCTTAATAATATTACAGTGGATTTGTTTTACCCATATAACGAGAATTCGTGACTGCAGGCTTTAATATTCGTAAATATTCGTGAATATTAGGTTATTTTAATATTCGTAAATATTCGTAAATATTCGTGAATATTAGGTTATTTTAATATTCGTAAATATTCGTTGATGACGTCACTGTTTTCCTTTTGGTTACGAACTTATTATTAAGACTACTAATTAAGAACATGTGATGTGGTCCGTAAGCTGGTACGCTTAGCCAAATCTTACCCTACCCTTGAGGTACTCTGTAAAAAAAGACCGACCATGACCAGAGGCCCGGGAATCTATAGTATAGAGCCAAAGGCGACGAATCTCACACAAGTTCTGGCTTTGTGGTAACATTAAAACAATAAAAATTGTCATTTGCGCGCCACACTGTTGCATGCATAACAATATAGCCTTTGTGAGACAGAACAGAACCAAGCGAATGAGACACCTTGTGTATAATGTTCCAAGCCAAGCTGAGGGCAAATGATCTGACCCGAATCAAAGTCTCTCTCTCTCTCTCTCTCTCTCTCTCTCTCTCTCTCTCTCTCTCTCTCTCTCTCTCTCTCTCTCTCTCTCTCTCTCTCTCTCTCTCTCTCTCTCTCTCTCTCTCTCTCTCTCTCTCACTCTCTCTCAGTCTCGTCTCTCGTCTGTCTCTCGGTTTCTGTATCTCTCTGCAGTCTATCTCCAATCTCCGAAACCCCTCACTCAGTGTGGGTAATGCCAGTATTATGAAGAAGATTCACGTTTCAATTAGTTCCAATTAGTTTCAGATTAGCGCTTGCCTTATAAGTCAGAGTTTGTTGACTGATAAGGAATTAGGCTGACGCATAGTGTCGCTGTATGTTGTTTAATATTGATGTCACTCGTCTAGGCATAAATTACAAATAGCTACGATGCTCAGTGCCAGCCTTAGGAGAGAGAGGCAGCTGCTTAAGGCGGCATTTTTAAGGGGCGGCAAATTCCGGCAAAACACACGATGGTCACTTTCGTCAAAAGATGTCATTTATGAGTTAGGATTTTGAAGAATTAAAAATTAAAGGAACTTGAAATGTTTAATATTCGTTGGCCATTTTAACATTCGTCAATATTCGTAAATTTCTAAAAATCTTAATATTCGTAATATGCGCATACTCGTTCTATGGTTTTACCCCAACCTTCGCCATTGTCAACTATTATATCTTCACTAAATATATCTTGAATAATAGCTTAAAGGTGTTCAATTATACAACGGATGGATAACTTCAGTATTTCGTCATGTTTTTCTCTGTGAATAATTTCCTATCTTACTCAGAAAGAACTGCTACTGATACATGAAACGTGAACTCTTCTTGTAAGCATCTGAAAGGTGAACTTAAATGGAGTAATAAGTAATGTTTGAAACAGGACACTGCTGGTTTTCGAAAGGCTATGACAACAGCATTATTACAGAAACCTTTTACAGATGCCATTGCTTTGAACCGCATACCAAAACTCATCCTTGTGAATAGTCATATAGAGATTTCGACATTGTCTAGAATCTTGTGATGGGGGAAGCACATACAAATTATTTAAAACACAAATGTTAATTATTTCAGAAACTATATACTGAAGGTGATAATCTCACAGCTCATCAAAGAACCGATACTGGAGAAGAACGTTGAAATTAACAATTGAGTATCCTGATGGAGAATACGAAAACACATATGGGAGAAAAACAATACAGGTGCCAGCTATGTCAGAAATCATTTAATCATGGTGGTACTCTGAAAACGCACATGAGAACCCATACTGGTGAAAAACCATACAGGTGCCAGCTATGTCAGAAAACATTTAATCATGGTGGTACTCTGAAAACGCACATGAGAACCCATACTGGTGAAAACCATACAGATGCCAGTTATGTCAGAAAACATTTAATCATGGTGGTACTCTGAAAACGCACATGAGAATCCATACTGGTGAAAAACCATACAGGTGCCAGCTATGTCAGAAAACATTTAATCACTGTGGTACTCTGAAAACGCACATGAGAACCCATACTGGTGAAACACCATACAGATGCCAGTTATGTAAGAAATCATTTAATGACGGTGGTAATCTGAAAAAGCACATGAGAACCCATACTGGTGAAAAACCATACAGATGCCAGTTATGTAAGAAGTCATTTAATGATGGTGCTAATCTGAAAAAGCACACGAGAAACCATTCTGGTGAAAACCATACAGGTGCCAGCTATGTAAGAAATCATTTAATCAAGGTTGTAATCTGAAAACACACATGAGAACCCATACTGGCGAAAAACCATACAAGTGCTGGCTCTGTCAGAAATCATTTAAACGAGGTTGTAATCTGAAAACACACATGAGAACCCATACTGGTGAAAACCATACATGTGCCAGTTATGTCGGAAAGCATATTATCACAGTGGGATTCTGAAAAAGCACATGAGAACCCATACTGGTGAGAAATCATACAGGTGCCATTTGTGTAAGAAATCATTTAATGAAGGTGGTAATCTGAAAACGCACATGAGAACCCATACTGGTGAAAGACCATACAAGTGCCAGCTCTGTCAGAAATCATTTAATGAAAGTGGTACTCTGAAAAGGCACATGAGAACTCATACTGGTGAAAAACCATACATGTGCCAGCTATGTAAGAAATCATTTAATCAGGGTGGTCATCAGAAAAAGCACATGAGAACCCATACTGGTGAAAAAAACATACAGGTGCCATCTCTGTCAGAAATCATTTAATCGAGGTGATATTCTGAAAAAGCACATGAGAACTCATACTGGTGAAAAACCATACAGCTGCCAGTTATGCCGTAAATCATTTATTCGAGGAGAGACCTTGACGGTGCATAATTATGAGAACCCACACCGGAATTAAACCATACATATGTGAGGGTTGTAATAAAGGATTCACAGATATTGGACATCTAAAGAGTCACAGAAGAACTCATGCAACTGAGAAGCAACACTCACGCAACAAACCTCATACCAAGAGCAGTTCTTCAGCAAAGAAGTATAAACTCCATGCAGGAACACCGCAACCGGATCTTAAACTGGGAAGTGAAGTAATTGCTAACCTGTCTGATCATTTCGTCCGATATAATAGTCCAGGCGTTCTTCATAAAGAAAATGAACGTTACTCAACGTAATCCGTACATCTAGTGGAATTGCAGGTCGTTTTCCGAAAATTAGAGATTGAGGATGTTTGTATATTAACATAATGAAATCGCCTATGAATACTATTTCGTCTTTGTCAAAATCTTTTGGATGCGGGATATGTGACGATATGCTTGAAATAGAGAAGGAATTTCTAGAGCATTGTTCTAGCCATCGATTTTCCCCACGTGACGACTTATTTGCCGAGTTGTGCTGAATTATAATTTCGCGTAATTACAGTTGATAACATTTGGAATTACAGATCTAGTATGAAAAGATGCTATAGACGTGCAGGATTCCTTCATTTAACGGCTACTAATAGTTGTTTTGTACAGCTTTCATTTCAGAATACGTACACAGTAGGCATTCTGATGTAGAGAATCCAGAGGTTTCTCCTTATGGGCACCACATATCTAAGGTGTCGCATTTTCTCATATAATTGTAAGACTGTAAGATTGGAGCGCCTCTGAATGGTAAATCTGGTATGGGCGCTATAACAAGTGTTCAAATACAATACAATACAAAAGACTGTATAAATTGCGGCAAAACTGGGAACAGCGGTCCCAAATTCAGAAATATGTATTTTCGTCACAGACACAGTCAAATACAGTTAAGGCACCAATTATTTACTTACTACAAAGTTATATGATATTGTCACTTTAAAATGGAAGCTGGATTGATGAAAAAACTGTATCGCTAAATCGAAGCCGGATTGATGTAAAAAACCTCTCCCTAAATGGAAGTGGGATTGATGAAAACATTCCTGTGTTGAAAGAGAAGCTGGATTGATTAAAATAATTTTCTCCATAAATACAAGCTGGATACCAAGGTGGTTGCATGGATGAAACTAACTTTCGATTCAATAGAAGCTGGATTGATGAAAATAATCTTGTCAGTAATTAGAAGCTGGATGCCTGAAAATATATAGCACGTTTTAGCGAAACTATAAGAAAGCGGCCTCTGTTGATTTCTTTCATTGCATAATTTGGGACCGCCGTTCCCAGTTTTGCCGAAATTGCTGCATACCATAAAATGACATTTTATGCCTCAGTAAAGTCTTTCGTTCTGGATTCCACTACTTGACAACTTGACTGTTACATATTGTACTTTACCCACACATTCTTTTTCTGGGATAGATATTTAGAGAGTGGTTATCTGTACATCATTTTGTGAGACTTTTTAGACTGTTTATATTGTCGTTGCCTTCACTATATATATTAAGTAATAGAATTAATTAGCTTATTCCACTTAGATTAAGTTTTGGACGTTATGCTTGGTCATTGCGAAAAATAAATGTGTTATGAAGACTGTCATATAACCTGAATATTTTTGCGTTTTGATCTCTGGCGATGTTTAGTGTTACATTATAATAATAATAATAATAATAATAATAATAATAATAATAATAATAATAATAATAATAATAATAATAATAATAATAATAATAATAATAATAGTAATAATAATAATAATAATAATAATAATATTTTCATTTATTCAACAATCCGGTTGACAAACCGCAACCGGTTACAGTGTACAATTATGCAATTGAAACAATTCTTCTTCTTTTTCTTCTTCCTCTCTTCCTCTTCCTCTTCCTCTTCCTCTTCCTCTTCCTCTTCCTCTTCCTCTTCCTCCTCTTCCTCTTCCTCTTCCTCTTCCTCTTCCTCTTCCTCTTCCTCTTCCTCTTCCTCTTCCTCTTCCTCTTCCTCTTCCTCTTCCTCTTCCTCTTCCTCTTCCTCTTCCTTTCCTCTTCCTCTTCCTCTTCCTCTTCCTCTTCCTCTTCCTCTTCCTCTTCCTCTTCCTCTTCCTCTTCTTCTTCTTCTTCTTCTTCTTCTTCTTTCTTCTTCTTCTTCTTCTTCTTCTTCTTCTTCTTCTTTGTTTCTCCTCCGTCAGGCCAAGGCCAACGATGAGTCCTCAACTTGTCGTCTCATAGTCATGTTGAGGTTTCTTGGTCTCTTTGCCAGACGGTGAGTCGGTGACCAATCCTCTTCTGGCAGGGTAAGGAGGCCGGTGGGCCACTTTTATATGACCTCTTGCGCCCTCAGGTGTCCTTCCAACACCTGCCTCCTGCGTTGGCCAGCTATTTTCGGGGTTCCCGGTGAGCCTGTCCACCTCGCGAGACGCCCAGGGTGGTCCTTCTACCCAGGGCTTTCACCAGTGGGCTTTCACCACTGATGGCATAGCAACAATTCACAAGAACACAAATGACAGAGGACATAAATCTTAACTACTTACAGAACAGACAGCCTGCAATACACGGCGCTAATAGCAGCCTACAAAGCATGTCCACCCTACGGGCTCGAACTCGGTACCTCTCGCTCTCTATACGCCAGATGTTATCCAATGCGCTATCGGGCCCTATCCTATAAATAAGATTCATATAGTAAATTTATTATATTTAAATTTTATCTGTTTAATTCGCTGAAATTGTATACTTCACGTTGATATTTTCATCTACTTCCAGCTGGATTATATTCTTTTCGAAACTAACGTGAGCAACCTAAGAATAAGGTTTTAAATCATAAGCTAAATACTCGGTCTCGTTCGCAGGGTGAAGACGATGCTTACGGCCCTTGGCTGCCAAAAAACTGGCGTGAACAACGGAATTACTGCCTGACATTGGGTGATACCATGCCGAAGCATTGATAGTAGAGGAGGTCGACGCTGATCATTTACGCTGTGATCATCGTCCTTAAATCACGCAAAGGGGCCTACATGAAAGAAAGACTCGACCACTGCCGTATCCTCGGATGGTGTCGAAAACTAAGCCTTGATAAAGAAGGAGAACGACGCTGATTATCTCTCTTATGACGCAGAAACCACTATAGGCCTACACCGATGAAAACCCATATGATTAAATAAATAAATAAATAAAGACGGAAATAAATATAATTTTAAATGTATGCTAAAGAGAGTTCCACAAATTGGGTCTTGGCAGCGGCAAGATATCGCTAAATAATTGATGACAGTGTTCATCTTAGAAACCTTTACTATTCTCTCCTCACACGCCATGAATTCAGAAAACGCGTTTAAATGAGCTGTAATAGGGCCTATGCCAAAAACTAATCTTTGTCGGCGGCAACGGCCTATGTTGTCATAAGCTGCCGTTAAACTCTGGATGAAAAAAATCGTAAATTCAGCAAACGCCTTCGTTAGTTTAACTCCGCCACTGATCGTACTTTGTCAGTGCCAGTCTCAAGCCAGGATGAAGGAGGAGGGCTTCGCTAATGGTCCTTTTTACCATGCAGTGGTCGTTAAACAGAAAAACCAACCACCAATCGTTAGTTTGATGGTCTTAGCGTCCGAGAGCTAGCAAGGACGGTCGACGTTAACGGCCCTCGACGGCCACAAATGGCGATAAACAACAAAGACGCCTAAACCTACTACTACTAGTAGGCCTACTACTGTTACTAGCCAACCAACCAACCACTCTATCGTTAGACCGCAATCAATTTTCGCATAGATTGAATGTTTGGTGTATTCGACGTCAGTGTAATATTAGGTCGAATCAGCAAGTTTCAGCTAAACAATGGGAAATGCTTCAACCTATGTTGCTGCAACATATTTGACTGCCACCGTAATTTAATGAGCATGCTGAAAGGAAAAAGTCAACGATGGACTTCCGTATGGGCCACTTAACAGTTGGTAAGAAAAAATAGTCATAGAAATAAACCTACTCAGCAGAGGTAGAAAATTGAACTCCAATATAACTATGCTCTAACTAAGGCTAAAGTAGAAAATGTCAGTGCTTCTGAAGTTCTGATAATCACATTTCACGCATTCACTAATTCTGGAGTGCTTGAACTCATCTAAAACCGAATTCATACAAGTTTATGGGCTTTGCCTGGCCTTCTAAAAAATTCCTGATCCCTCTTTTTTCGTCAACCTGGACTCTGTATTCTCCCACACATTGACATTAGGCTCCTGTTAAACTACTTGATATCTGTCACTATTATAATTATCATGTAATCTCACTGCTTGCATGTCAGTTCGAATTAATAAACGAATATTACATTCAGTGCGAATTCTCATTGCCCTGTAATGAAAGCGTGAAAATAATTAGATGGAAGCAAACCAAGTTAGGGCGGGGCCAGAATTACAGGCTAGTGCAGCTGGAAGAGATGAAAAATTATGAGCTTAGTGCGGAGTATCAAAGCAGGAGACAAGAACAACGCTACTATTGTGTAGCGACTAGCGCAGATGACGCTGTCGCTCTCACATCGTTCCAAGAATTCCACGTTTCTAGACCAGGGACTCTGTTCACGTTGTCATCATTCTGTCAAATCTAAATGGAAAATCGTTAGTTGGCGAGTTTAGGCTACTAATTGTTATTATTTCTAGTTATCTAAACATTGCTTATTTGCGTGGCTGACCTCTTCATAAAATGTAATATGCGCTCGGCTAGCGTAGAAAGCGCTGTACATGTACACCAGTTTTGTAAATGTCCAATAACAATTAGAACAGCATTTGAGCAAATAAAAGCAATACTTGGCGCTACTGTGAATAACATTTCACACATTTATCGTTGCCCTTGATGTTTGGAACTGAAATAGGCCTACTGGTGTCTACACGTTTTACAACGAATGTCTTTGTTTTCTGTGTTGGTTCTATATTTCATTTGACAACGCGGATATTGTATTTTATTTCAACTCACATCTGGCCCAATGAACACCACCCATTGTTCTAGCCGTCGCAATAACTATGAGAAACGCCCTAATTAAAGACATGCCGCGCTAGTAGACTCTTTGTTGCTCAGCGTTAGCTACACTCCTCTCTCACAGTAGTTCCCACCCCATCCGTCTTCTTCTGGATCCGCCTGTCCTGCACAATTCATAATGAATTGTGGAGGAAAGGAGAGAATAATGGAATGAATAAGTCATTCCATTATTCTCTCCTTTCCTCCACATTCCATTATTATCTCCTGTTCGTCTTCCCATCCTCCTTTTCTTCTTCCTCTCCTCATTTCCTTCGCCTCCGTATAACCTTTGACTTTGACTTCTTTACCAATTAATCATTTCTCCCTTTAATCTCTTCTTGTAGATCTGTTTCTTTCCTTTCTCCATCATTCCCTTTCATCCCTGCCTACAGTCCGTTCTTGTCATCTATCCTGCCTTGCCTTTCTGACTACATGCTTCCCTCCATTTCCATCTATATTTTTTCTGCTACTGTACAGCCGTCCTATTTACTCACTTGCTCCACTCCTTTTTCCATTTCCTATACCTCTTTCGCCCTCCCTTCCATCCCCATTTTCTCCTTCAGTCATTCCACAAACCATCGTTTTTTGGTAACAGCTTACAACGGCTTCAACGTCAAATGAAGCTGTTGTAAGCTGTTACTATTACAGTGCAACTGCTTAACAGCCGAATAGAAGCGGATCAGTTAATTTAACGTTTTTGTTGAGAACGTTCTCTGAGTTCTTCTTTTCCTGTTATCTCTGAGATACCCACAGTATTATAAAACAAAAACAAATAAGAAGTAGTAGGCCTATGGTTCAAATTGTTACCCATGGATTTAATTCACAGTCGGCGCAGTTAGCGTGGTGAACTCGCCCTTACACCAAATGCATAAGAGAGCTGCATGAAGTTAGAATAATTATCCAGAGATAATGTCAACAACAATAATTATCATTCACTTGCCATGAGTCTAGAGAGGGAAGGACACAGATGAGATATTACAATGAGATCTGTTCATTTGGGACAAAGGAGAAGGCCACGGATTAGATTGCTCAGTATGAGTATTGATTCGTTCACATGATATCCTATCATTCCGCCAAACAGCGAATTTTCTGAACTGAAGCCTGTGCACAATGTAGTGTAATGTAATGGAACAAGACATTTATAAACCGCAACTTAAGAGTCTCTCAGAAGCGATCAACACGTGGCCATCAAACAGCTGAAAAGTGCCTCTCTTAAGAGTCTAGGGCAAATTATTATAGACACATGTTCAAAAAGCTCTAAAGTTTAGCGTACTATAGGCCTACTGATAATTCAGCAGGCATGTTTGTTGACATTGTGAGGGCCAGACTACAGAAAAGAGAACTGGTCATCCGCTGTAATACGTCGTGGTTAAGACGTTAAGTATTCAAAGCATGGGTGTCTCTCGTGTCATATCTGGAAAGTACGCAATGAGGTCCGATAGCTGAATGGATGGAGCTATCGATATGTAACGCATGGTCTACGGGTTCGAGCCTCAACTAAGCTGTCACTGTTTAGGGACCTTGAGCAAATCCTCTACGCGCAGTTGCTCAGTGCCATCGAGGTTCTGCAGTATGGTCGTGTGTGCACTTCTGAACGTTGTGAATAAGTGTAGCGCACACCTAGTGGGTTCTTACGCCCGTTACTTTCACGTAAGTGCCTCATCATAGGTAGTCTGTAGTCATAGGTTATAATAGCTATGAAAAGAATGCCAGACACTTTTTACAGTTTATGAATTTTATTTATTTATAAGAATGAAAATGATGTCCTTGTACAATCATACAATCAGTGCATGACAGGTCAAGCTGTAAACTGTAGGCTAAATACTATTACAGTTAATACCAGCATCTCTTAATTTATTTCCAAAGTGAAAATTTTAAAACTTGAGGGACGAAGTCTGATAAATTGTTTTCTCTTTCCGTCGTAATACAGCGCATTAAACTTATCAAGAAAGAAGTGGAAACCAAGTTTGGTTATTCGAGTTTGAGTATTCAGGTCAATCAGATAGAAATGTTTATTCTGTATGTCAACAACAACAAGATTCTCGCTGTCTGCATCGAGAAACAATCGCATTTCTTCGTAGGAAAAATCTTCTTTCAGGATAAATTGTTCGATTATTTGACCACTAGGGCTTAGAACACTTATAATACTTTGCTCTCTAGAGCCACGAAACCATCTGGACATGGTTTTATAACCGTGGCTGACGATGAATTCTCCATTCGGTTTCTGAATGGCATTCAATCGACCTATGAAGTTGTTTGAGATCTTAACACTTCGTAGAAGTTTGGCGTGTTGATCGTAAATTTCCAACTGCTTCGGGTATTCAAAACTTCTCAGCGATAGTAGTTGATTATCATTGGTAACTGATAAGCTGAAATAAAGGCCTATTTCCGAGAGCCAGCGATAAACTCTATTGTTATCCATGTCTATTAGGGTGGTCCAGAAACATAAAAGTGATGCTAGAAACCAAGACACCCCTAACTTTTTTACACTTGTCATTTGTATTATCCTGAGAAAATTCCAGCTTCCTACTCCAACTGGAAGATGGTGCTCAATGACGTCAACTTAGAGCATAGTCGTTGCTATGTGGAAGCATAAGCCCTATGTGTTACAAATAATTGTGATTACCTTGGTAAATTTCTTATGCAGTTATGCAGTTTAGTTCTTCTACTTACTTGTCTACATTTTGAACTTAGTACACAGTTCTTATTACAGATCTTGCTATCTATTGCCTGTTTATGCACAGACATTTAGCTTAAATGTATTTTAATTAATATTTTTACAAAACGAAGGCTTAGGCTACTGTTTATGCAACACATAATTCCAGAATTCTTAGATCTTTGATTGCATTTTATCACCATTCTGCAGCAATTCATACATGTATACATACATTCAAGCATACATAATGGCATATACATACATGCATGTGTACATACATACATACAGGCATACATACATAATGTTAACATTCATTCATACATACCTGCATACAAACGTGAATAAAGACAAACATAGGCTACATACATGCACGCATGCGTATATGCATACACAGAAAGCTAAAAAAACAGTACATGCTGAATTTATACGCCTTGGTGATTGACGTGGATGGTAAAATCCTTCCTGATATTTCTTGAATCGAAGATATGGACCGCCTACCAGTGCTGGTTTCTGAAGTTTGCAAAGATAAGCAACTTGGCATTTTAAAGTTTACCTCTGGAACAGGATGTAACGAAGCCAAGGCTGTTTATGATCTGCTAGAAGCATGGAAGTTGACTAAAGAAATCGAACGATGAGCTTTGACACTGTTAGCTTCAATAGGCATAATATGTTCTTCTGGAAACTGATTGGTCGAGAGCTCCTGTGTTTGGCTTGCAGTCAATATGTCATAAAACTGATCTTAGCTAAGGTTTTCATTTTGTGCTGCGGTCCCTCAAGTTCCTCATAAATTTCAATCTTCAAGAGATGTGATACTTTTGGGGAAAATGTAGCACATGACAAATTTCGGGGACTAGAAGAATTCCGATATAGATGTAGTGCTGAAGGAATGAATTTCTGTGACATATACCTCTTGGGACATCATTTGACTGTGCCATTGCTGATTATTTATACTGTTTCCTTTCAGCAAAAATGTTGCTGACACGACATAAGTACTGTTTTTATAATGGTAAATTCGTAATCTAGTAAAAATATTACGATTACAAGACGTTGAGCAATAATTTCAAACCAATCACTCTTTTAGTTCTACCTGGTAAAGGGAAGGGTCCGTGAGCACCGTCTTCCAGTTGGAGTAGGAAGCTAAATTTCGCCAGAATGATACAATTAACAGGTGTAAAAAACTGAACGGGTGTCCTGAATTCTAGCTTAAACTTAATATTTTACCATGTGACTATGGACTAATCAGGACGTTGCGTATCGTAAACGACACAGCCGAGCGTGGTGTCGAGCTCTTTGAGGAATATAACAGCCTCCTCACAAATGATGAGGAAGAGAAACAGTTTCTCCTCCAAGTTGTTGAGGCAAACAGAAAAGCTGTCCCAACTGAAATTACGAAGAAGTCTGCTATAGCTGCAATGCCGGAGAAATTAAGCTTTGCGACACCTACTTCTGGTACATCATTTGACTTGTGGTGTATTGTGGAGACTGCTTTCATGCGTCAAATAGCGTTGCTGACATGACATAACTATTGGTAAATTGATAATCTGGTCATAATATTAAGAGTAGAAGATGTGCAGCGTATTTTCGTTCTATATGGAAAGGGGAGGGGTCCGTGAGCACTGTCTTCCAGGTAGAGCAGGAAGCTGACATTTTACCAGGATGATACAATTGACAGTTGTAAAAAACTGAGAGGGTGTCTTGGTTTCTAGCTTGAACTTCATTTTTTACCATGTGTCCATGAACCACCCTAATGTCTATCTTCCACATGCATCGGTCGCTAACGTAAATAGTTGCTGGGTTTTCAATGCCATCCATGTCGTAAGTTGATAGGCCATTAATCTCTTCCGCAATAGTTATGAATAGCAGGTCGTACGGATAGATATACCTCGTAAGCTCGTAATGTGACTTCATGCTTACCATAAGGGTTGATACATAATACGTAGATAAGGCTCTTTAGATTGATAACACTCCTGGGATTACAGAGAAGTGTATCAAACTCTCTGAGTAAATGGATATTGTACACTGAAATGAAGAAAAGTATTCTTTGAAGTGAAAATATTGATATGAATAAAAACTGAAACTGTGTTAGATGGATTGCGTGTGGGATTCGGATTCATGGGTGTCACGTCAAACTGTTTGTTAATAATCAATGAAACGTGTAACGAAATGCTATTTTATTGCTGCAATAATCGTGCATCACCGCAATTTAAATCAGGGAGACAAATGACACCACAAAGGACTGTAGCTCTAATCGCGGTGCAATAATTATTATGCTACTGTAAAACTTTATTCATGACATGAAATGAATTGTCGAGTTTCCATGATCTAACCTTATTTATCAGCACGGTAATGTAATGCCATCATACTTCATAATATTAATTTGAATGGCATCTGCCTTATCCCCGCCAATTGCCGCAATACAGACAAAATCAAACGATGGCGAACAGATACCTGAGCCGTAATCAGATCAAAATACAAAAACACAAAGATTGAATCTCCCAAGATGGTGGGTAGGCAGACCCCTAACTGGAAATGGGTTAACCTAACGATATCAACGATTGTGCAGAGCGAAGAGATTAAGAAGATAGTAGTAAATACAAGTCCCGAGAATCCTTTGTTCACCAACATCAGTCTGTACACTAAAAACCAACCACAATAATACCAGGAGCCCATTTTTCATTATATTGCTTTAAATAGCACTCAGTTCATTTTAGTGTAAATCTGAATTCTACCTTTCGATGCTGTCAGCGTAGGAGTTGTTTTCACTGCTCTTGATGTTGTCATAGCGACAGCGGACGTTTTCGAGACTTCAGAGGTTCTCGTTAGCGCTTGAGACGTTTTCTGTGTAGCTTTAGTGAGTTGTTTGGTTGCAGAGAGTGGTGTCAATGTAATGAGTGTAGTATTAAAGCCATGTGTAGGTTCGCAGCTGCAAGTAAGTTCGTTTGATGATTCCTCTGCAGTGCGCAATGAATGGCGAGTGTTTGATGTTCTTCGTGTTACATCTTCTGTATTAGTTAACACTAGAAGTACCGAGAATTCGAACTTCCTAGAAGCACCAAGGGGGTCATTTTGACCCCACATAATTTATAATGCAAAGTCAATTGCAAATTCAATGAAATTGGCTATCAACTTTATTAACATAAATTACTTAAGCATAAACAAGTGTAATAAGTAAGTTGGAATGGAATAATAGGAGATCCACTCCTCTCACCAGATCTCCTATCCTCTCGCCATATCTCCTCCGCTCTCACTAAATCTACTATCCACTCACCAGATCTCCTATCCTCTCACCAAATCTCTTATCCTCTCACCAGATTTCTTGTCCTCTCACCAGATCTCACCCTATCTTCTCGCCAGATCTCCTATCCTCTCACCAGATTTCTTATCGTCTCATCAGATCTCACCCTATCTTCTCACCAAATCTCCTATCCTCTCACCAGATCTATTCTCTCACCAGATCTTCTCTCCTCTCGCCAGATCTCCTATCCCCTCACCTGATCTCCTCCTCTCTCACCAGATCTCATCTCCTCTCGCCAGATCTTCTATCTTCTCACCAGATCTCCTCTCCTTTCACCAGTTCTCCTATCTCGCCTCTCACCAAATATCATCTTCTCTCGCCAGATCTCCTATCCTCTCACTTGATCTCCTCTCTAAATCTCCTATCCTCTCACCAGATCTCCTCTCACCAGATCTCCTCTCCTCTCGCCAGATCTTCTATCTTCTCACCAGATTTCTTCTCCTTTCACAATTCTCCTATCTTATCACCAGATCTCCTATCCTCTGACCAGATATTCTTTCCTCTGACCAGATCTCCTCTCCTCTCCTCACCAAATATCATCTTCACTCGCCAGATCTCCTGTCCTCTCACTTGATCTCCTCTCCTCTCGCCAGATCCACTATCTTCCGACCAGATCTCTCCGCTGACCAGATCTCCTATCCTTTCACCAGATCTCCTCTCTTCAGATCTTCTTTCCCATCGCCAAATGTCCTCTCCTCTCGCCAGATCTCTAATTCTCTCGCCAGATCTCCTATCCTCTCACCTGATCTCCTCTTCTCTCACCAGATCTACTCTCCTCTCGCCAGATCTCCTGTCCTCTCACCATATCTCCTATCCTCTCGTCTGATCTTCTCTCCTCTGCTCCTCTGACCAGATCTTTCCTTTCACCATGTCGTCTCTCCTCTCACCAGATCTCCTCTTCTCTCACCATATCTCCTATCCTCTCACCAGATTTCCTCTCATCAGATCTCCTATCTTCTCACATTTGATTACGTAATTAGCTTTGATCTATAATATTATTAAATAGAAGAAAAAAAGAAATGCGTAGCACTACATGCAAGTACTAATATAGGGGTCAGATTGACCCCTTGGTGCTTAAAGGTAGAACAGCAAAAATCTCAGAAATTATGAATACCCCCCAGTTTAAATTTTGGCAGAGGGTATATACCCTACAAAGTTAGGAGAAGACATGAAATTACAGGACCCGGGCTATATCTGGGGCCGAGGTGCGTTACGCTAAAAACCAAAAGGGGTCAGATTGACCCCTTCGGTGCTTCTAGTGTTAAAGCAGATTGAGTGCTTGAAACGACTTTTATGTCGGTTACCTTCAATGTCTTTGGTCTTTCATTTGTCAAATCCTTGATCGTTCTTCCAAAGCAGATGTTCGGCAATTGACAATTTATGTCATACTGTAAATCTTCATCGCCTACAGCTAAACAATAAACACGAACGAACACTTTCAAACAACTCACCTTACACACTTATGAACAAGATATCATAAACCTAAAGTTCAAATAACGGCATATTACGCTGTACCAAGTACACGCATAGCCTAGTCCATCCATAGCTGGCTCAAATCCGCTTAGCAAACACTTACTCATGATTGCGCATAGTTGTTGTTTGCGCATTGGACACACATGTTGGTACTGGACTTTATCAGAAAGTACATGTAAATGATTATAGAACTTATTTTAGTAATTCGTCCTTTGCTGCAGGGTTAACAGACCTAAAGAAAGTAGATCTGTTCTCCAACAAAGGACGAATATCTAAAATAATTAATTCAATTATCATTTACTTTCTAAAGAAATTAGATCTTCTAGGTTAAATAATAATAATATAATTATTTATTCTTTAATGAAGGGCCTAACAAGCGCACCGAGCTGTACATATACATGTTATGACGATCAAACAACTCACAAGAACACAAATTACAGGCGATACAAATCAACAAAGTTGCAGCTCTGCAAGGTTCAAGCTCATTGTACTTTTTGCTGCCACTAGAGCTAAGCCAAGGAGCCTTACGGGAGTAACTTTCAGACAAGAGTGCTATCCTTTAGACTATGCCCCTCCATAGTTAATAGATTCGCTTTCACTGAAAGAAATCTGAAATAAATTGCTTAAGTAAACAAAGTCTGGTTAAATTCCTGCTCTCATTTACATCAATAGAATCGACAAAAATGAACTTGAATTCTGTCGGTCACATTAGTTTACCCTAGTATGATTGAACTTTTGACTAATAGGGCCTAAGCATTCGCCTTCAATTAGGCTACGGAAGGAAGTTGTGAAAGCAAAAAAATTTCAACTCACAAACTGCTAGCTTCAATAAGACGATGATTAGACAAACTCGCACAACAAGAGAAACACGAAACATTTTAGCGCATAATCTGATTCTTAATTATTTTTTTACAATTCTTTGACGTAAGTAAACAAGCTTGTTCAGAAATTCACGATAGCAGCCACTCAATCAGAATGTATGTCAACTAAGTGAATAATCCATCGAGTTGTCTAAATATCACGTGACGCTTTGTTTACAGTCGTATTGTTGAAGCAGAGAAACACCTGATTCAGATGAAACAAAGACGACATTGTTTCTCGAGCTTGAAATATAAATTGGTCCCGTCTAATAACCAATTAGAATGCTGGCTGGGTGACGAATGTTGTTCATGCCAAACAGTGGCGTCACTAGAGGGGTGCGGGGTGCTGACCGCACCGGGTGTCACCATCGTAGGGGTGACACCAAAGTGACAAAATGACTGTCTAAACAACTTTTGTGCAGAGTTTCAGCAGAAATGTATTATTGTTAAATTAACAGTAACAGACAACAAAAACATTAAATTCGTAAGCCCAGCTTAAACGTAATTAATTAATAATATAATTGTATCAATTTACCTAAAGCTAAAACTCTATACTAATTTACTCGTTAGAGCCTTCTAATGCGCTACGGTCAGTGCGGTCAATATTACCCAATTACAATAATGCTTCAACTTGATGAAAAAGCTAGAGGCATTAGGACTTTCTCTAAACGAGAAGCACAGTCACCTGGTGAAGCATTCAATTGAACAAGCCATCAAAGAAGTAGCAGCCATGTCTGAGACTGTTCAAGTGAATAGTCTGATAGCTGCCTCTGAAGAAGAGTTGAAGGTGTCTATTCCAAAATTGACTACGTTCTATGATGAAGTGTCTGAGAGTACACTTTTAACAGAAATACCAAGACTGAGAAGGCTACTGAAAGCAGTAGAGATTAATATGGAGTAAGCCAAAGATTGGGCAATATAAGACGTCATCACATTCGTTGCTGAATGGGGCTTCGTGGAATATCCCCAGCCCTTTCAGTAAGCCTATAATTATTTCTGACGATCTGTGTGTCTTTGGCTTTATGAGAGAGAAGCTTTTCAAAGCTTAAACTTATAAAGAACTATTTACGATCTATCATGGCACAGTCAAGGCATTCCGATCTTGCGATATTATCAATAATATTGAAAGTGAGTTGCTGAAAGGCACTGATTTCGATTAAGTGATTCACAAGTTCGAAGTCTTGAAAGCTAGGAAAGGAAAGTTCTGAACTAGTAGAGATGTTCACTAAGTGCTGAAATGCTTGCGTATTTGTTCCTATTTTTTTTATTATTTCATTTACGAGTATATTGCCATATATTAATATTTTTAATTGCTAACCTGATTTTAATTGATAATATTCCTATATTACAATGTTTTAATAAATAATCAGCCAAAATTTCCATTTTTTCCCTATTTTATATAAAATTTGCCAACTTGTGACACTACTGTAGTTATTATAAATTATAATATAATTTTCTCTATTCTTTAAACATTATTTTATAAGGAGGCTGAAGGCACCTTCATTGCCCTCCACAGTGCACCAATATTTGCTAATTTGATTTTTAATGATGGAACTGCTGACCTGATGGTAAATGATTAAAATAAGAAATAAATAAATATCGACCAATCACAGACTAGCAACAAAATCAGCGTGAAAAATAAACATCAAAATGTCGAAGTTTAAATAATTCTTTACCTAAATGGAAGCTGGATTCGCTGCTGGATTGACAAGAATAATTGCGCAAATGGAAGCTCGATTGGGTAAAATAATTGCGTAAATGGAAGCTGGAATGGGTAAAATAATTGCGTCAATGGAAGCTGGATTGAGTAAAATAATTGCGTAAATGGAATCGGGATTGGGTAAAATAATTGCGCAAATGGAAGCTGGATTGGGTAAAATAATTGCGTAAATGGAAGCTGGATTGGGTAAAATAATTGCGTCAATGGAAGCTGGATTGGGTAAAATAATTGCGTCAATGGAAGCTGGATTGGGTAAAATAATTGCGTCAATGGAAGCTGGATTGGGTAAAATAATTGCGTAAATTGAAGCGGGATTGGGTAAAATAATTGCGTAAATGGAAGCTGGATTGGGTAAAATAATGGTAATCCTCCAGTTTAGGTGCCAAAGTTATTTTGGCACCTAAACTGGTATCCATTGAAATTGCAGTTTATATATTTTCATCAATCCCACTTGTATTTAGCATGAATTCATTTCATCATTCCCAATTCCATTTAACGTGCATTCTTTTCATCAATCACACTTCCATTTAAGCAAATAATTATTTCGATTAGTCCAACTTCAAGTTTCACGGTAAACTATTTTCGTCAATCCAGCTTCCATTTACGCAATTATTATACCCAATCCAGCTTCCATTTACGCAATAATAATATTCTTGTCTATCCAGCTTACAAGTAAAGAATTATTTAAACTTCGACACGTTGATATTTTATTTATTTTCCACGCTGATTTTGTTGCTACACAACTTAATACAAGTCGTCTGTGATTGGTCGTTATGAGAGGTCGCCTGTGATTGGACGGTATGATATTTGCCAAGTCCTGTCTAGAACCGCTTGTGACGAATTGTCGTGACACCCCATAAACCGGAAGTACACGATATTTTCACGAGTAACCAATCCTTTAATGTCGTAACTAAGCTGAGTTTTAGAGAGTACATCCTGTCATCTAGCGAATATATTTTAACGTGCTGCAGGCAAACAGAATCTAGGCTGATAAAATTACCATTAACAGTCATTATTTTCTAAAATTGCTATTTATGATATTTATATAATACTAGAAAAAAGAGGTGAACCGACTATTGGAGAGCGGACTCATAGTAGTGCACTAACGTAGGTCTAAAATGCACTACTTGTACAATATAGGCCTATATTGTACTCCGAATAAACAAACCGCGATATCGCAATCTCGATAAACCAATGTCAAGCACTGAGAACCAGCTTATTAATATAAAATAATTATCATTAACAGTCATATTTCTAAAATTGCTACTTATGACATTTATATAATACTAAAAAAAAGAAATTAACACTATCGGAGAGCTGGCTCATCATAGTGCATTAACTATTTTATTTTCACTATTGGGTGTCGACTTGACTCCTCCCTCACGTTCAGGGAGCACATATCTAACCTGACTCGTTCCTGCTTCTTTCAACTGAGCCATCAGACGATCGGTCTCTTCCTCTGTATTTACCAGCATAGTGCACGCGTTTATTTGTGCCCGACTAGACTACTGCAACTCACTTCAAATGGAACCCGAAACAGCGTCTTTCCCCCTTCAATCGGTCTTAATGCTTCAGCTAGGCTCATAGCCCGACTCCCTCGCATTCAACGAGTTAGGAAGCGTGTCCCTGTAATTTCCCAGCAGGATTCAAACCCACTGGAGATTCGGCAGGGACGGGCAACCTCTTTTAACACTTTACCCCCTTTACGTTTTTTACTTCACAAACTTGTTCCAAAGGCAATATAATTTTTACATTTTAGGTAGCTAAAGGAGGTTCGTTTGCGCACATTTTGAAGAAAACATCATGGTGGTATCCCACGCCATTAAAACGTTCTATCCGTAATAGCCGAGGTGCCAGCGGGGTGGATACCACACACCCTTAGTTTTACGACTATAGCGTATTCATTATTTTTACTGGAAGAGAAACAAATATGCCATTCTCTAGAGGGAATGCAGGGCTTCATTTGCTTACTTACTTATTTGTCTTTTCAAAACCGGAAGTGATCAAAATAAATAATAATGCGCGTTATATGTGTGAAAATGGCTGAATGCAGCATAACAACGTACACCGATATTTCTATGTAAACGTTTGTCAGCAGCTACAGATTTGGAACTTATATTAGCTGATGCCTATAGAATTGTATCGGTGACTTGCTGAATTTGATACCGTATGGAGTGCCATTGGTTTCAGAACTTATATAATTGAACTGTATTATTGTTGACACCGAGAGAACTGTAGGCCTACTGGTTACGATTTCAGATAGCGCGCATTGACAATTGCTCTAGGCGGGTCGATGAATCGACACTCTATGGGGCGCCGTTGGCCTAATATTGCCCGGTATCGTGTTGGGGTTTTGGCCTCCTAAAAATGCATTAGAGGGCTGGCAAATTGGCACCTTTGAAGGGTATAAAAGGCGGAGGTTGGCCATGGGACAGTCAGTCTGGAGAAGACCGCCTTGAACAATACGAACAATAATTATGCATATGTACTGTATTATAAATGATTGTATACACTGATATTTTGAGAAATGACGAACCAATCAATCAATCAATCAATCAGCCAATCATCGTCGATATGACGCGTCGTTAAATAAACGATATTAAGTATGGGACAGTCAGTCTGGAGAAGACCGCCTTGAGATTCGGCCTCGAGCTCTGCATTGGCCTAGAAGTCTCGACGGGGAAGAGGACCTGCCGTCGATCAACGGACCAGCCATCCGAGGAGCAGTCGCTAGAGGGCCTGCTCGACTAGAGGCTAGAGAAAGAGTCTGGAAGACCGAGTCAGTCTGGAGAAGAGCGCCTTCAGATTCGGCCTCGAGCTTTGCATTTGCCTAGAAGTCTCGACGGGGAAGAGGACCTGCTGTCGATCAACGGATCCGAGGAGCAGTCGCTAAAGGGCCTGCTCGACGCTAGAACGGGGAAAGCAGCTGGACAGTTCTGTCGATGCCTGTAGATGTGACATTGTTGATCTTCTGTCTGTGAGAAGAACTAATAAAGCGGTGTTCTACGTGTGTGAGTGTGACGCTGCATGGTGACTTATTCAAGCCTCTTGATAGACCACGAGAGCCGGACAACCTTTGTTAAGATCTGGGGTTTATGGCATCCTGGTAGAGGTTTGAACCACTCAGCAAAGAAGACGAACTGAGAAGACACCCCCGATTTCCCGACATTAATAGCACGCCTACCACGCTGATCTCACACTTCTACCTTCATGTTTGAACAACTGCACTGGCTTCCTCTCTCTCTGCACGCTTTAAATTCAGAATCCTCATTTTGGTCTTAAAGGCACAACGAGGTCTTGCCCCGAAATATCTAGCCTATGTGATGTAGCCTAATCATCCGGCCTGCATATTTCCAAAGTGTACATGGCAGTTGCAACGGCAGGTCTTTCACCCAATCACAAGTCAGTATACATATTTCACAACCAATGAGAATTTTCGTTGCTAATAGTAAAGAAAAGGTCGATTTTCAAACAATCTTCACTTTTTTATGATGGATATTTGCCACTTTTAGCAACAATAATCTTTCTCCTTCAAAATTCGACCTATAATGATATGAGACTGGAAAATAATTTCGTACGTCAGCAAATGACTTTCAAGTAGAGTTTCATGCCAGAATAAACAATCTCAATCACTCCCATGCAACAATCCGTACCCAACTAAGTAGGCCTACTGCGGCAAGAAATAGGGCGATTTATGTTTTAGCTTTCTTTATTATGCACACACTATGCAAGTCCTCCAGTTTGGTGCTTTAATTATGTTTGCATTAGTAGGCCTGTAATTATCATTTCAAAGTGTAAGCTTCAAGCTGGAATGAAAATAACTTTTTGCCTAAATGGAAGATGGGGAATGATGAAAATAATTGCTTGCCTAAATGGAAGCTGGATTGATGAAACTAAGTCTTTGATTGATGAAAATAATCGTTTCCGTAAATAGAAGTTTGATTGATGAGAATAATTTTTTTCCTTAAAGAGAAATTGGATTGATGAGAATAATTCCTTCCCTTAATATAAAATTGAAGCTGGATTGGTGACAGTTATCACTTATCATTGAAATTGGTAGACTGCCTACTTACCAAAATAAAGTACCGCATTGACGACATTTGAATAATGAAATTATTAAAATGTCGTCAATTCCATAGTTTAGTTTACGTTATGAAATTAACGTAAACTACGGTTTAGGTTACCCATGGCAATTAAGCCTGATGCCACTGTCCCTGATAACTGTCATCAATCCAACTTCTATTTAACCAATAATTATTTGCATGAATCCAGCTTCTATTGAAGCTCGAATTACAAAGTGCGAAATATCCATCATAATTCATAAAACAGTGAAGATTGTGTGAAAAGCGACCTTTTTAAAGCCTACTATTAGTAACGAGAATTCTCATCGGTTGTGGGCGCTGTCCGTTAAATATTCATTCATTCATTCCGGATATATGTATACTGACTTGTGATTGGCTGAAAGACCTGCGGTTGCAACTGCCATGTGCACTTTGGAAATATGCCTCCGGCCTCTGTCAGCCTCCTCGCATCGACCACTCCGCTCTGCAAACAGACTTGAGCTTCTAGCTCCTCGAACTAGAACAGCTAGTCCCGGTCATTTATTAAATTTTCAACTGGTCCCTCTCTTTGGAATGCGCTGTCTCCATCTACTTGCTCTCAATATCTAGCTGGTAGCCTCTGGGGCTTCCATCTGTGCTTTCCTCAAAACCTATTTCTTCTCTCGTGGCCTTGTGCATTGGTAGTTCACCCTACTAGAGGCGCTTTAAAAATGTTTGAATACAAAACAAAACAATACAACACGCTAACGCACTATGATTAGCCAGCTCTCTGGGCACTTCTTTTTTCTAGTATTACATAAACGTTATAAATAGCAATTTTACAAATACGACTGTTATTTGTAATTTATCATAAGCCTAAAAGCTACTTAGCTGCATCACGTTAAATTGTATTCGCTAGATGACAGGAGATACTTTCTAAAACTTCCGCTGTTTTTCACTATAGCGAAACACTTTAATCGTCGCCATTTTGTGCTGATGTCAGTGTAAACCAGATTATGGAGAAATTCCACTTTAATTCCAAACCTGGTTTGATTCTATAACTCTGTGCATATAATTTAGTGGACTAACACACATTTAATTAACGGCAGCTAAGTCAATGAGAGAGAGCTAATATAATAATTATGGGTAAACGTGTAGTTTAGCGTCGTAAATTATCCGCCATTGCATGGGATTTAGCATTGGTCGTAAACAAGTTGGATTGATGAAACAGATTCTTGCTAAATAGAAGTCGGACTGATGAAAAACAACAGTGCTACAACGGGCGAATAATTTACGACGCTAAACTACACGTTTACCCAGACCGTGGCAAATATCATATCGACCAGTCACAGGCGACTTCTCATACCGACCAATCACAGGCTACCTCTCATTCCGACCAATCACAGATGACTTCTCATACCGACCAATCACAGTCTAGCAACAGAATCAGCGTGGAAAATATATAAATATCAACATTATCCGGAATCGGTTTGCCTAAATTGCTGATTAATGAAGTTTGTTTTTCGTCGGTTTGCTACGGAGCTATAGCAATTTATAGACCACTCATCATCCTCTTATAATTTTTCCCGTGAGGGTCCTTTCTTTGATGTCCCACTATTTGGACAGATTATAATCCAAACGGCAGTCACAGTTCATTTATGTTCAGCTCCAATTACTCCTTGGGGTGTAATTATAAAAGGCCGCATTGAATTACATTGGAAACTGCAGAAGGGTCAAATCTTTGATGCAATCCGAAGCTTTTACAAAAGGCCATTCACTAGGGTTATTAGATTCTTCCTTTTCCCATGGATTCACAATTGTCATAATGAATTGGCTATTAACTGGGAGACTGTTTGTCCGTAGACTACATTGATCACTCGAGGGGAGAAGGGCTGGCCCTCAGCAACCCTGAACCCGTCGGTAAAGGTGTGAAATTGTGGCTGACCCATCATCTGAGAGGGATGAAGTGAAGCCTTAAGAAGGGAGGGAGGGAAGGACAGAGGGTGTCACGACAATTCGTCGAACGACATTTCGTCTACGACACTTCGTCTACGGAGATTTCGTCGAACGACATTTCGTCTACTAGTGTTTCTGTATCCATAACGGCTAATCAACAGAGGCCGCTCTCTTATAGTTTCGCTAAAACGTGCTATATATTCTCAGGAATCCAGCTTCTAATTACTGAAAAGATTATTTTCATCAATCCAGCTTTTATTGAACGGAAACTTAGTTTCATCCATGCATCCAGCTTGGTATCCAGCTTCTATTTACGGTAAAATTATTTCGATCAATCTCAGATTCTATTTCAACACAGGAATGTTTTCATCAATCCCACTTCCATTTTGGGAAACAGTTTTTTCATCAATCCGGCTTCCATTTTAAAGTGACAATATCAAATAACTTTGTAGACGAAATGTCGTTCGACGAAATGTCTGTAGACGAAGTGTCGTAGACGAAATGTCGTTCGACGAGTTGTCGTGGAACCATGACAGAGAGAGAGTCTTTGTCGAGATCTAGATCTCTTGAAACCCCTTTCACCAACCAGATCTGCAGCCTGCCAATTGCCAAATCAACCACAGGTGTGGGCATTTGGTCAGATTGCAATCTTTATTACTAATTGGAATCGGCAAATAATGGTCTCTAGGCCTACAATCCGGTACCCGGAATCGGCTAAAAAAAATCGGCTATGCTCTATAAAAATTATGTTCTATAAGCATTATTAGATATCAACGTTTTACTGTTATTTTTAGCAAGTGTAAGAGAATGACGAGCAACATTCTTTCAGAGCTTCAACATCCAGTTGCAAGACAAGGCTTTCATCTTAATAATATTACAGTGGATGATTTGTTTGACCTCAACTTTCGCTATTGTCAATTATTATATCTTCACTGAATATATCTTGAATAATAGAATAATAGCCTAGAGGTGTGCTATTATGCAATGGATGGATAGATTCAGTATTTTGTTATGACGTTTTTACTGTGAAATATTTCTTATCTTTATCGAAAAGAACTACTACTGATACATGAAACATGAACTCATCTTGTAAGCTTCTGAAGAACGAATTTAAATTAAGTAATGGGTAATGTGTGAAACTGGACACAGCTGCTGTTGGAAAAGCTAAGACAGCAACAATTGCAGAAACTTTTACAGAGACCATTGCTTTCAAAAGCATACCAAAACTCATCCATGTCAAAAGTCTTATACAGATCGAGACTCTTTCTGGAACATTTTGATGTGGAAGCACATACGAATCATTTAAAAACACAAACATATGTTAATTATTTCAGGAACTGTATACTCAAAGTGATCATCTCACAACTCATCAAAGAACCGATACTGGAGAAGAACGTTGAAATTAACAATTAAGTGTGTGTCCTCATGGAGAATACGAAAACACAAACGGAAGAAAAACCATACAGGTGCCAGCTATGTCAGAAATCATTTAATCAAGATGGTCAACTGAAAAACGCATATGAGAATCCATACTGGTGGAAAACCATACAGTTGCCAGCTATGTAAGAAATCATTTAATCAGGGTGGTCATCTGAAAGCGCATATGAGAATCCATACTGGTGAAAAACCATACAGTTGCCAGCTATGTGAGAAATCATTTAATCATGGTGGTCATCTGAAAACGCATATGAGAATCCACACTGGTGAAAAACCATACAGGTGCCCGCTATGTCAGGAATCATTTAATCACAGTGGTGCAATGAAAACACACATGATAACCCACACTGGTGAAAAACCATACAGGTGCCAGCTATGTCAGAAATCATTTAATCAAGGTGGTAATCTCAAAAACCACACGAGAACCCATACTGGTGAAAAACCATACAGGTGCCAGCTATGTAAGAAATCATTTTATCACTTTGGTAATCTGAAAAAGCACATGAGAACCCATACTGGTGAAAAACCATACAGGTGCCAGCTATGTGAGAAATCATTTAATCAGGGTGGTCATCTGAAAACGCACATAAGAACCCATACTGCTGAAAAACCATACAAGTGTCAGTTATGTCGGAAATCATTTAATCAGAGTAGTGCCCTGAAAACGCACATGAGAACCCACACTGGTGAAAAACCATACAGGTGCCAGCTATGTGAGAAATCATTTAACCAAGGTGGTCATCTGAAAAAGCACATGAGAACCCATACTGGTGAAAAACCATACAGGTGCCAGTTATGTCATAAATCATTTAATCACGATAGTAATCTGAAAACGCACATGAGAACCCACACTGGTGAAAAACCATACAGGTGCCAGTTCTGTGAGAAATCATTTAGTCAAGGTGGTACTCTGAAAAGGCACATGAGAACCCATACTGGTGAAAAACCATACAGGTGCCAGCTATGTCAGAAATCATTTAATGGAGGTGGTCATCTGAAAAGGCACACGAGAACTCATACTGGGGAAAAACGATACTTCTGTTGTTTATGTCAGAAATCATTTATCCGAGTAGGGAACTTGCCGGTGCATATGAGAATGCACACAGGAGATAAACAATACATGTGTGAGACTTGTAATAAAGGATTCTCAGATATTGATCATCTAACGAGTCACAGAAGAACTCAAGCAACTGAGAAGCAACACTCGCGCAATAAACCTTATGCCAAGAGCAGTTCTTCAGCAAAGCAGTTTAGACTTCATGCAGGAACACCGGAACAGAATCTTAAAATTGGAATTGAAGTAATTGCTAGCCTATCTGATCATTTCATCGGATTTAGCAGTCCAGGCGTTCTTGAGAAAGAAATTGAACGTTACTCAACGAACATACATCCGCATTTCAGTAGAATTGCAGGTCCTTTTCCGATAATCAGAGATGGAGAATGTCTGGATATTAGCCGATTCAAATCTCCTATGAATACAAAAGAGTCAAAATCTTTTGGATGTGGTATATGTGACGTTATGCTTGATATAGAGACGGAATTTCTAGAGCATTGTTCTAGCCATCGATTTTGTCCACCTGACGACTTAGTTGCTGACCTGTTCTGACCTGTTCAAACATTCGACGTAACTACAGTTGAAAACATTTGTAATTAGAGATTCATAATGAAAAAATGAGCACAATGGAAGTGCAGGATACCTACATTTACACGAATGGTTACTTTGTACAGTTTTCATTTAAGATAATGTTCTGGATTTCACTACTTGACAACTTTATTGTTAAATATTAAATTTAGCCTCGGAAATACTTTGCTGGAGTAGACATTTAACAGAACAGTAAGCTCTTCATAATTAATTTTTCTGAGACTGTTTTAGACTAGGCCTATTGATATTGTCGTTGCTTTCATAATTAGGCTATATTAAATAATAAAAATTTTGATTAGCTTATTCCACTTAGATTAAGTTTTAGGCGTTGTGTTTGGTCATTACGAAAACTAAATAAAATTACATTTTCAAGATTGTCATAAATATACCCTCAATATTTTGTTTTCTTGTCTTTTATGATTTTATGTTACATTGAGTTCTGTTCTTAACCTCTAAATAAATAAGCTGCATGTCGTAAATTGCACACGCTTAAATTTTTAAAAATGAAACAAATGAAATATTCGTTTAATGCGCTGAAATTTTATAATTCGAATATTTATTTCTCATCTATTTTCAACTGGATTATATCCTTATTCGTAACTAACGTAGGCTAAGCAGTTAGGCTTTAATTTCAAATAACGATGTAGCGTACTTTCACGTGGTTACATAATCGAAATCGTAGGCCTATAGAGTTTAACCGCCATAATGCCGGATATATCCGGCGCCAGCTAAAATCCTCACGCCTTAGCGCCGGATTAATCCGGCATAAACATAATGACTCGGGCATAGTGCTGGCGTGGCGTATTTCATGAAGTATGGCGCATATTATATTAGCAGAGGATGTCATAGGCTATATTTGGACGGAAATTTTTTAACCCCGGCTACTTCCGGTCTGATCGCTATGCAACCGGTGACGTATAGTAAAAGTACAAAATGGCGAAACGGAAGTTTACAAGCGAAGAAGTCTTACAAAGCGGTTTTAGGACCCGCAAACATCCATGGATGTGATATTACCGGCAGAATGCAAGAACTTTGGCATTACTGAGAAGATTGTTATATATCTTGCACTTCCTCTACTGGACAGTGGTCGTACAGTGTTCATGGACAACTGGTACTCCAGCTGTCGGTTGTATGACTACCTACACTACAGACAGACAATGACCTGTGGAACAATAATAGATCTGAGTAAATAATTATGTGCTGTATGTGCTGGTTTATACGTGTTCAGCAAATGTCAAAAATTAAGTACGCAACTAACAATAAGCCACAAAAATTACGCTATTTTTACCAATATGGTGCGGCGCCCGGATTTCTTGGCTTGCGGCGGTTAAAGGGTTAAGATCCTGATGCTATCATGCTAAGCATAGGCCTACGTGTTATTCTCTTGCAGAATGTACTCCATGATGGAGAATTATTCTTTTCTCAAGGACTTCACTTCTCATCAGTCTCTTCCATTCGTGGTCGCACGTTTGACCTCGTAGTCCAAGCCCCAAACGTTCACAGTCATTATTATTATGTCTTTATAAAGTGCTACTATAACGAAATCGTCACTAGTGTTCGCTAGGTGCCACTACTCTCAGATCAACCAATGCTCGTACCAATTCACGAGTATTTAGTATCAAGTTCTATGGCCCAAATCTCTGGAATACCATTCCATTAGACATCCGCCTTGCACCAAATATTTACTTATTTAAGATTAGATTTAAAGCATATCTCATAACGTCATCTGACTGACCCCCGGTGGTGGAGGATCCCCGAGAATGGCCAGCCTTTTCCTTTTCCTTTCCTTTCCTCTTCTCGTCTCTTCTCTTCTTACGTCTTTCTTTCTCCCTTACTTTCCTTTCCTGATCTCCCCTCTATCTCGTTCCATTCTCTTTCAATTCTTCTTCTCTTCATTTCGCGTCTCCTCTACCTCCTCAGTTTACTTATTTAGTAGTAAGGATTTTAGTTAAGGATTTTAGTTAAGGTTATTTTGGGATTTTTGCCCAGTTACTATGTTATTTTTGTGTTATTGCCCGCCGTTATTAGTGTCTATTTTAATAGTTAAGGTATGCCTCCTCCCGTTGTTCTTTGTTCACCAAAAGATTTCCTCCTTAAAGGCTGCACACGAATTGTCGTAATCTCTGTAACGTCTCTTGACCGTCTTATTATTGGTTGTAAAGGAACTTGTAGGTCGCCCCAACTAGCGGGAATAATCCTCCCTTTGGGGTCTCCTTTTGCCTCCTGTAGCGTGATACACTTGTTAAATATACTTGATTCTCTGTTTGTATTACGGGTCACATTATTTGAAGCAATAAAGTTTTTTCTGATTCTGATTCTGATTCTGATTCTGATATATACATGCATATAATAATAATAATAATAATAATAATAATAATAATAATAATAATAATAATAATAATAATAATAATAATAATAATAACAGTGACGATTTATATGGCGCCGTAACACAGCCATGCCGTTACAAGGGCGCCTCACAGTCAACTAACAGCAGGGTAGGCCTTACAGAACAAATAAGTCTTGAGTCCAGATTTGAAGGAGTCAATTGTGTTAGCCGCTCGCAGGGCAGGAGGAAGACCGTTCCAGCATCTGGGGCCAGCCGCCGAGAAAGCGCGATCGCCAAAACGGGTTTTCATCCGTTTTACGCGAAGATCGCTTTTCTCGAGCGATCGGAGTCGCAACCCGGAGGCGGAAGAATGCGTCCCGATGCAGTAATCGCGCAAATACTCAGGCGCGGCCCCATGAAGTGACTTGTAGACCAACAAACAGATTTTGAACTCAATACGCAGAGAGACTGGCAGCCAGTGCAGAACATCACGGAGGAGCGGCGTGACATGATCATATTTCCTCCGGTTGCATAGCAGCTTCGCAGCAGCGTTGAGAACGGACTGCAGGCAATCCAGGAGACACTTGGGCGCACCGACCAGTAGGCTGTTGCAGCGGTCAACCTGAGAGGTGACATAAGGCGGCAACATACATACTGCTCTCGCAGCCTCGAAAGGCAATGACATGACATACAGCATCTATCCATACATAGATCCATCCATGCATACATACGTACATACTTTCATTCATACATATATATATATATATATACATACATACATATATACATACATACATACATACATATATACAAACATACATACATACATACATACATACATACATACATACATACATACATACATACATACATACATACATACATACATATATAAATGCATACATACTTATCACAGGCGTCACAAGAACTTTCGTTCTCGTAGAAATATCAGTTTTTCACTCAAATAACGCGTATTTTTATTTATTTTGATCACTTCCGGTTTACAAAAGACAAACATCTAAGTATGCAAATGAAAGCCCTGCATTCCCTCTAAAGAATAGTATATTTGTTTCTCTTACAGGAAGAAAAATGAGTACGCTATAGACGAAAAACTAAGGGGGTTCGTATCAACCCCTGGTACCTCGGGTATATCGGGTGTAACTTTTGAATGGCGTGAGGTATCACAATGATGTTTACCTCAAAATGTGCGCAAATGATCCTGCTACAGCTACCTTAATAATCAAAATTATATTCCACATGGAACAAGTTTTCGAAGCAAAACACCTAGGGGGGTCGTAATAACCCCTCCCTTGGTAGCCCGAGGGTTAAATAAGAAAGGCTCTTCTCCTGTGATAATGTTAAATATAACAAAGGATCTTAAGTAGCGGAGTTAAATTAATTGTATCAGTACATTAAACAGCTAATGTCAGGCAAGGTAAGTTAAGGTAAGGTAAGAAAAATATGGTAAACCAGCGTATAGTATAATAAGGTAAAATACTCGCTGCCTTCAATACCTCTTCCGATTAGGTAGGTAACTAGGGTAAAGTAAAATCGATTCAACCCTTATAATAAGGTAAGGCACCAGATATAGAGTAAGGCAAGTTTTCTGTCTATGTTTCCACCACATGACATGACATTACACAAAGTCTGATCTCTGTCGCCCGATTTCTGACTTAGCCTCTCTGCGCTCTTCGACTAAGGGGGAGCTATTGGTCCCTCGGGCCCGCTCCTCGGTCAGACAGCGTCGAGCCTTCTCGATTGCTGGCCCCTCCACTTGGAACGGGCTCTCGCTTACGTTACGCTTACTGCCCCGGAATAATCTGCCTGCTTTCTACCAACTGCTAAAGTCCTGTGACAAGCTGGGTTCAGCGACCACCATCAACATCATCTCATCATCGTCATCGTTGTTGTTGCCGTCGTCATCATCATTCTAATTATTGATACATTAGTTACACTGCACTGAGTCAGACCACCCTAAAGGCACGGCAGAAACATTTGGCATTCGCTAGAGGATCTCGCATCGGTACGATAAAAACTCTGTTTGCACATGTATAGATGCACATTATAATACATTCAAAGACAATGACAAGGCCATACACACTTACACAGGTCTAGGTTACCAGTTTCTTCTGTAGAAAAAAGAAACTATTACCACTTTGTCGTTGGCGATTTTCAGTGGAAAAGCACAAACGAATTAGCGAAGGGAAACGAATTAGGATTACTAATTCGACAATTTCCAAGATCCTTGAACAGTGGCGTAACTTCATATTCTGGGCCCCCCTGCAAGATTTTCAAAATGGGCCCCCCTCCATACAGCCGATGACAATCTGATAGACAATTTTAAAAGTGCATTTTAGCGTATTAAACCCATGATGATTTCGGCCAAGTATTTTAGCGTATTTTATTATTTCTCTTATGTGGCTGCGTAAATGGAAGCTGGATTGATAAAAATAATTCTTTGCCCAAATGGAAGTTGGATTGATGAAAGGAGTTATCTGCTAAAGTGGAAGCTGGATTGATGAAAAAACGTGTAGTTTGGCGTCGTAAATGACACGCGATTTCATGGCGAATCAGCGTTGGTCGAATAGAAGTTGGACTGCAGAAAAGAATTCTTGCTAAATAGAAGTGGGATTGATGAAAATAATGTTACCTTAAATAGAAGTTGGATTGATGTAAAGAATATTGCTTAAATAGAAGCTGGATACATTTCAGTTATCATGAAAGTCATTGAAATAATAAAATACGCTAAAATACACGCCTAAATCCACTATCAATAAAATACGCTAAAATGCACTTTTACCGACAATTTTATGTTTCAAATTATCGACTCACTTTTGAGGCATACATTTTAATGATTTTAATTTATGATATTTTATTTTATTATTAATTTGTAATCTTATGCCACAACTAAAAATTGTTTTCGATTTGCATTAAAATTGATTAAAATGAGTCAATTTTACATCGTTTTTTAAGTTCGTTTTGTAAATCCTTCTTTTTCCGTCGTTTAGCTGCTCCACTTAGAGGCTTGCTAGCCATCATTAGTACAATTTTTTATTTTTAAATCTTAAATTTTGTATTGTAATCCGATCTAATGTTTTGTTGTTATATAATTTAAAAAAATAGTAATAATAATTTTACATTTTTATATTATTAAAAACTATTTTATTAATCTATTTAAACAAACTTTTTAAATAAATATCAACAACGATGGCCGACGGAAACTTGGCAATGAGACTAATGACGTCAGCATAAATCAAAGACGAAAAGTGAAACTAATTGAGTGAATTAACTGCAAATTTCAACGTCATCTGGCGATTATAGTTTGCCTTCGAGTCACTGCTCACTAGCTTAAATCAAAGCCTAGAAAAATATGCGCCGACCGCGCATCAATAGTAATATTCCACATCATCTGCCTGCCTGCATGATTTATTGATTTTACAAGGCTAAGGAGTTTACAAGGAGTTTCGGTTTCCGGCTTTCTGCTGTGCATTTATTAATTAAAATAGTTCATTTTTTCAGGTTTGAAAATGGGCCCCCTTTTACCTGGGCCCCCCCGCAGTTGCGGGCCCTGCGGGCCCATAGTTACGCTACTGTCCTTGAACGTCTTTTTCTTACACGTATCAAGAAACACATCACTTCTTCACCTAACTTCAGCCCTTATCAGTCAGCTTACCGCGAAGGCTATTCCAACTGAAACTGCTCTTGTCTCTACACTGGATAACATCTTCTCATGTGTTGACAATGGTAAAGCCTGCCTCTCAGTATGTCTTGACCTCAGTGCAGCCTTCGACACCGTAGACCACCAGCTACTTCTTTCAAGACTAACCAAAAGCTTCGGTGTCTCTGGAACTGCCTTAAACTGGTTAGCTTCTTACCTGTGTGACCGTAGTCAACAGGTAGGCATCGGTACCGCTCGGTCTGAGCCCACGCTTTGTACTTCTGGAGTACCACAAGGATCTGTCCTCGGTCCTTTATTATTTACAGTCTTTACTTCCCCAATCAGTCATAAATAGCTAAGCACTTTGGAATCCAATTACAACAGTACGCGGATGACACTCAGCTACATATTGCTCTTTCGCACACTGACCAGTCTGGTAAACTAAAACTTGAAGAGTGCCTCTCATCTATGTATGCATGGTTTTGTTTCAATGGTTTGGCCATAAACCCAAACAAGTCTGAGGCAATTCTGTTCGGTTCAGGCCAACGCCTGCGTTCTTTCCCTTCACTTTCTAGTGTCGACCTCGCAGGCACTGCTGTGTCTCTTTTAGATACTGTCAAAACGCTTGGGGTAACCCTGGACAGTAAGCTCACATTCCGACCACACATAACAAACCTTTGTCACCAACTCTTCTTCTTTCTTAGTTGTGACCTAACTCAAGAGACTTTCCTTATCTCTACATATAAATTGCTCAACGTCTTCTAACTGTTTAAGAATTAAATTGACACAGTTCTTTGAATGTTTTTCCTTTCTTCAAACACAGTTATTTCAAACATATACTTCAATATCAAAGTTCTTATCAATACAACTCAACTGCAACTTCTAAAATACAGCTCTCTACTGCATTAAAACAACTACTACACTGTACTGTTCAAATTCACTGTCATCAGCAGTTTCTAAGTTTGGCGCGCTAACTGCACGTGTAGAGAATCTATCGTCAGCCAAAGTTTAGGCTAAAAGATGTACTAAATTTCAACCTTCTGACAAAGATCATCAAATTCCTGAACCCGGGATTTCATAATTATTTTCCTTGGACCCTCTTGACTTTATTGTGATCAACTACAAGTGGCTTGTCTTCATCCATACAGGCGGCAGTGGTGATGGCAGCTGTGGCACGCAGGCCAACACCATAACTGATGCTCTGCATAGCAGCATCGTGCATTTCTAATGTGTTGTACTCTGTCTTTTGATTAGAAGTGGAAGGCATACTTGGGTTTTCCTAATGCCAATTCATAGCATCCATCATTTCCATCTTGGGCATCAGCTATTTGTTCTTCATTTTCATAATCAGATAACATTATTTCATTTGATGGCATTTAAGCATTCTGTTTAATTCTCTGCTTATATTCAACAAGCCCTCTTCTCTCGTCTTCTTGCCGCTTCCGCCTTTTTGACCTGTCTGTTATGCTCAGGCAGATCTAGTAAGTCAATCTGATGTGGTCCAATAGAACTAGTCTTTTCTCTCTGACCTTTAATGAAAGCAAGTTCCGTCATAGGGATCTTCATCTCCTAAGGCATGCATGCACAGTTGATGTGGGCCTCCTTCCTGCAAGCATCTGCAGGGTAGCCTAATTTGCAGGAAAGAAAAATGTTGCACTTGCAATTGAGGATGTCAAAAAGCTTGTCAAGTGTTGACATCTGGCTTTCCTCTACTAAGAGATATGTCATTGGCCCACTCCCAGCTATCTTGTATCTTCTTTAAGATTCTGATTTGTGAACTTACAACGAGGCGACAAAAGAGCTGTTTGCCAGTTTCCACTTTTCAAGCACTTTAGGGTAAATGTCCTTTGCAAGACTGTCTGCTGAGTAGTTTCTGACATCCTCGCCACTTTGTGTTCTTAGCAGTATCCTATATCTCATAATGTCTCGCAGAGTTGGCAGTTCAGAGGGCAACAACTCTCTGCCACTTTCAATTAGGTTGCTCATATGGGTGAATGTTCCCTGTTTTCTTATCTTTTTAGAAGCCATTGTGGGCAATTCCCACTAGTTAGGATGGTAGTAGTAGCAGCACTGACGGACAAATAATTTTCAAGACACTGATGACAACCTCCGAAAGAAGCAAATACAGCTGCTGCACAACATTAGTGAATTATATATATATATATATATACAGTTTAATAAATAAATAATAAAAATAATATTAGTATAGAATATAACTGCAAGTACCTGGCAATCATTTCCAATGATTTTTATGCAATTTTACAAAATATTTTTCCACAAAAAACTTTTAATCAGACAAGTTAAGAATTATTGGAAATTCACAAAAAACGTTAAAAAAGTAAATATTTCATGTAGTTATTTACCAAGCAAAACTAAATAATATTAATTTTACCAAAATATCTTTTGACTTACTAAGTCATGTCACAACTTTTTAGCACTACTCATTTTTGGAATTTGAAAGTTGACAAAATCGACACGCCCTAATGCCATAAGAATGTGTGCCCTGTCCACTGTCAGATCTCTTTTCAGACATGTCTCTGCTGATTGATGGAATACTTTCCTAGACTCCTAGTAGTCTCCCATGTTCATTCTAGCGTCATTTCATGAGGAATACATTAGAATAAGAACAGCATTACAAGCCTATGTTTGTATGTGGCATCATGACATCATGAAGTGAGTCACGTTATGACGTCATGTCATGAGGAAGAACAACAAATAATGACACTTCAGTGAATATTAATAATACTAATGACCTTCTCGTGCAATCAGTAGTGTACGACCAGTATTACAAGCAATTGTTTGTATGTGGCATCATGACATCATAAAGTGACGTCATTACGTGACGTCACGTTATGACGTCATGTCATGATGTCATGAACAACAAATAATGACATTTCAGTGAATATTAATAATACTAATGACCTTCTTATGCAATCATTAGTGTACAAACACCTTTACAAGCCTATGTTTGTATGTGGCAACATAACATCATGAAGTGACGTCATTACATGACGTCACGTTATGACGTCATGCCATGAAGAAGAAAAGCAAATAATGACATTTCAGTGAATAATAATTACACTAATTACCTTCTCATGCAATCATTAGTGTACAAACACTATTACAAGCATATGTTTGTATGTGGCATCATGACATTATGAAGTGACGTCGTTCCATGACGTCACGTTATGACGTCATGTCATGAGGAAGTTAAACAAATATTGACATTTCAGTGAATATTAGTGATAATAATGACATTCTTATGCAATTTATGTGCTTGTTTTATTCAAATTACATAATTATTACTATGGGGTCAAAATTGACCCCACGCCCTTAGTTGTATAGTTTTTTTTCCGCCCGACGAAGGGTTAATATAATTATGAAAGCAACGACAATATCAAGTCTAAAACAGTCTCTGAAAAATAATATTAATTATGAAGAGCTAACTGTTCTGTTAAATATCTACTCCAGCTAAGTATTTGCGAGGCTAAATTTAATATTTAACAATAAAGTTGTCAAGTAGTGAAATCCAGAACGACATTATCTTAAATGAAAACGGTACAAAGTAACCATTCGTGTATATGAAGGTATCTTGCACTTCCATTGTGCTCATCTTTTCACTATGAATCTCTAATTACAAATGTTTTCAACTGTAGTTACGTCGAATAATAATTCAAAACAGGTCAGCAACTAAGTCGTCAGGTGGACAAAATCGATGGCTAAAACAATGCTCTAGAAATTCCTTCTCTATTTCAAGCATAACGTCACATATACCACATCCAAAAGATTTTGACTCTTTTGTACTCATAGGAGATTTGAATTGGCTAATATCCAGACATTCTCCATCTCTGATTTTCGGAAAAGGACCTGCAATTCCACTGAAATGCGGATGTACGTTCGTTGAGTAACGTTCAATTTCTTTCTCAAGAACGCCTGGACTGCTAAATCCGATGAAATGATCAGACAGGTTAGCAATTACTTCAATTCCAATTTTAAGATTCTGTTCCAGTGTTCCTGCATGAAGTTTAAACTGCTTCGCTGAAGAACTGCGCTTGTTATAAGGTTTATTGCGCGAGTGTTGCTTCTCAGTTGCATGAGTTCTTATGTGACTCGTTAGATGATCGATATCTGTGAATCCTTTATTACAAGCCTCACATATGTATGGTTTAACTTCTGTGTGGGTTCTCATATGCACCGTCAAGTCCTCGAAAAAATGATTTCTGACATAAACGACAGAAGTATCGTTTTTCCCCAGTATGGGTTCTCGTGTGCCTATTCAGATGACCACCTCCATTAAATGATTTCTGACATAGCTGGCACCTGTATGGTTTTTCACCAGTATGGGTTCTCATGTGCCTGTTCAGAGCCCCATCTTGATTAAATGATTTCTCACATAGCTGGCACCTGTATGGTTTTTCACCAGTGTGGGTTCTCATGTGCGTTTTCAGATTACTATCGTGATTAAATGATTTATGACATAACTGGCACCTGTATGGTTTTTCACCAGTGTGGGTTCTCATGTGCTTTTTCAGATGACCACCCTGATTAAATGATTTCTCACATAGCTGGCACCTGTATGGTTTTTCACCAGTGTGGGTTCTCATGTGCCTTTTCAGATTACCACCCTGATTAAATGATTTCTGACAATCCTGGCACCTGTATGGTTTTTCAGCAGTGTGGGTTCTCATGTGCGTTTTCAGATTACTATCGTGATTAAATGATTTGTGACATAACTGGCACCTGTATGGTTTTTCACCAGTATGGGTTCTAATGTGCTTTTTCAGATGACCACCCTGATTAAATGATTTCTCACATAGCTGGCACCTGTATGGTTTTTCACCAGTGTGGGTTCTCATGTGCGTTTTCAGAGCACTGCCCCTGATTAAATGATTTTCGACATAACTGGCACTTGTATGGTTTTTCAGCAGTGTGGGTTCTCATGTGCGTTTTCAGATGACCACCCTGATTAAATGATTTCTGACATAGCTGGCACCTGTATGGTTTTTCACCAGTATGGGTTCTCATGTGCTTTTTCAGATTACCAAAGTGATTAAATGATTTCTTACATAGCTGGCACCTGTATGGTTTTTCACCAGTATGGGTTCTCATGTGGTTTTTGAGAGTACCACCTTGATTAAATGATTTCTGACATAGCTGGCACCTGTATGGTTTTTCACCAGTGTGGGTTATCATGTGTGTTTTCATTGCACCACTGTGATTAAATGATTCCTGACATAGCGGGCACCTGTATGGTTTTTCACCAGTGTGGATTCTCATATGCGTTTTCAGATGACCACCATGATTAAATGATTTCTTACATAGCTGGCAACTGTATGGTTTTTCACCAGTATGGATTCTCATATGCGCTTTCAGATGACCACCCTGATTAAATGATTTCTGACATAGCTGGCAACTGTATGGTTTTCCACCAGTATGGATTCTCATATGCGTTTTCAGTTGACCATCTTGATTAAATGATTTCTGACATAGCTGGCACCTGTATGGTTTTTCTTCCGTTTGTGTTTTCGTATTCTCCATGAGGACACACACTTAATTGTTAATTTCAACGTTCTTCTCCAGTATCGGTTCTTTGATGAGTTGTGAGATGATCACTTTGAGTATACAGTTCCTGAAATAATTAACATATGTTTGTGTTTTTAAATGATTCGTATGTGCTTCCACATCAAAATGTTCCAGAAAGAGTCTCGATCTGTATAAGACTTTTGACATGGATGAGTTTTGGTATGCTTTTCAAAGCAATGGTCTCTGTAAAAGTTTCTGAAATTGTTGCTGTCTTAGCTTTTCCAACAGCAGCTGTGTCCAGTTTCACACATTACCCATTACTTAATTTAAATTCGTTCTTCAGATGCTTACAAGATGAGTTCATGTTTCATGTATCAGTAGTAGTTCTTTTCGATAAAGATAAGAAATATTTCACAGAAAAAACGTCATAACAAAATACTGAATTTATCCATCCGTTGCATAATAGCACACCTCTAGGCTATTATTCTATTATTCAAGATATATTCAGTGAAGATATAATAGCTGACAATAGCGAAAGTTGAGGTCAAACAAATCATCCACTGTAATATTATTAAGATGAAAGCCTTGTCTTGCAACTGGATTTTGAAGCTCTGAAAGAATGTTGCTCGTCATTCTCTTACACTTGCTAAAAATAACAGTAAAACGTTGACATCTAATAATGCTGATAGAACATAATTTATATAGGGCATAGCCGATTTTTTTAGCCGATTCCGGGTACCGGATTGTAGGCCTAGAGACCATTATTTGCTGATTCCAATTAGTAATAAAGATTGCAATCTGACCAAATGCCCACACCTGTGGTTGATTTGGCAATTGGCAGGCTGCAGATCTGGTTGGTGAAAGGGGTTTCAAGAGATCTAGATCTCGACAAAGACTCTCTCTCTGTCCTGGTTCCACGACAACTCGTCGAACGACATTTCGTCTACGACACTTCGTCTACAGACATTTCGTCGAATGACATTTCGTCTACAAAGTTATTTGATATTGTCACTTTAAAATGGAAGCCGGATTGATGAAAAAACTGTTTCCCAAAATGGAAGTGGGATTGATGAAAACATTCCTGTGTTGAAATAGAATCTGAGATTGATCGAAATAATTTTTACCGTAAATAGAAGCTGGATACCAAGCTGGATGCATGGATGAAACTAAGTTTCCGTTCAATAAAAGCTGGATTGATGAAAATAATCTTTTCAGTAATTAGAAGCTGGATTCCTGAGAATATATAGCTCGTTTTAGCGAAACTATAAGAGAGCGGCCTCTGTTGATTAGCCGTTATGGATACAGAAACACTAGTAGACGAAATGTCGTTCGACGAAATCTCCGTAGACGAAGTGTCGTAGACGAAATGTCGTTCGACGAATTGTCGTGACACCCTCTGTCCTTCCCTCCCTCCCTTCTTAAGGCTTCACTGCATCCCTCTCAGATGATGGGTCAGCCACAATTTCACACCTTTACCGACGGGTTCAGGGTTGCTGAGGGCCAGCCCTTCTCCCCTCGAGTGATCAATGTAGTCTATGGACAAACAGTCTCCCAGTTAATAGCCAATTCATTATGACAATTGTGAATCCATGGGAAAAGGAAGAATCTAACAACCCTAGTGAATGGCCTTTTGTAAAAGCTTCGGATTACATCAAAGATTTGACCCTTCTGCAGTTTCCAATGTAATTCAATGCGGCCTTTTATAATTACACCCCATGGAGTAATTGGAGCTGAAGATAAATGAACTGTGACTGCCATCTGGATTATAATCTGTCCAAATAGTGGGACATCAAAGAAAGGGCAAAACTGGGAACGGCGGTCCCAAATTATGAAATGAAAGAAATCAGCAGAGGCCGCTTTCTTATAGTTTCGCTAAAACGTGCTATATATTCTCAGGAATCCAGCTTCTAATTACTGAAAGCATTATTTTCATCCAGCTTCTATTGAATGGAAACTTAGTTTCATCCATGCAACCAGCTTGGTATCCAGCTTCTATTTACGGGACAAATTATTTCGATCAGTCCAGCTTCTATTTCTATTTCCACACAGGTGTGTTTTCATCAATCCCACTTCCATTTAGGGAAACAGTTTTTTTCATAAATCCAGCTTCCATTTAGGGAAACAGTTTTTCATCAATCCAGCTTCCATTTTAAAGTAACAATATCAAATAAATTTGTAGACATCTTTCATTTCATAATTTGGGACCGCCGTTCCCAGTTTTGCCAAAGAAAGGACCCTCACGGGAAAAATTATAAGAAGATGATGAGTGGTCTATAAATTGCTATAGCTCCGTAGCAAACCGACGAAAAACAAACTTCATTAATCAGCAATTTAGGCAAACCGATTCTTGATAATGTTGATATTAAATTTTATTTATTTTCCACGCTGATTCTGTTGCTAGACTGTGATTGGTCGGTATGAGAAGTCATCTGTGATTGGTCGGAATGAGAGGTAGCCTGTGACTGGTCGGTATGATATTTGCCACGGTCTGTCTAGAACCGCTTGTCTAAGGACATCCAGCCATCGTCTACGCCTCTACGGGGAATTAAACATTAAGATCAAACCAACAAGATGGAACACGTCATGAATGCATAGCGACACAGACCGTTGACGTGGGGAGAAATTACTTTGTCTGTATGTCTGTCTGTTCGTCTGTCATGTCTCATGTCTGTCTTTTCATAGACTTGATTCGTGAACGCCTTTCTAGCGGTTTTGATCTCTTGAAGGAGATTGATGACCAGTCTCTCGTATAATAAAAAAAACAGACTTTGAAATCATGGCAATTCTTAGCAATGGCCATTACTAAGAATTGCCACGATTTCAGAGTCTGTACACCGACTTCTGCCCATGGATCCCAAAACCGTTCTGACGTAAACAAAGTATTGTGAGAACTTCTGGCCATTCCTCGCCTTTCATGACCTTTTTCCCTTCACAGTTTTTAGCAGGCAACCTTTACCAATTGAAACGGGAAGAGGTGGTGAAGTATCTAATACAATCGATTCAATGAAAGATGAGCAACGTCGACGCCCCACGGTCGCTGTAGAAAATGAGTAAATTTACATTTTACCATAACCAGTCCAAGATAATTGGGTGTCCTACCCAATTGAAACTCAAGGAGTGCATATAATATAGCCGGACAAACCATTGCGTCAGTTTTACGTAGCCCTACCTGTATTTTACGCATAATAGTGAGGCTAATTGCCTTTTTTATAATTAATATATCTAGACAGAGTGAGCTTATTTCTGTACAAAATAGGTTATTATGGTAAAGGAAGTCTACTCCATTATCGTAATCGTAAGCTCTGAATTTCTAAAGCGCCAGCCGTAAACTAAGCGCAGGGCACCAGTTCATTCACGAGAGCTGCGTTGAATCAGACGGTCAAGAGACGTTCCAAATCCGGTTGCCATGGACCATCAATTGAAAGGTCTGGGGTTCAGATGTCTCCTACGCTTGAACCCCAAAGCAAACGCAGCTGTAGTGAGTACACTGTCAGTGGGAAGATAACCCCTTTGCGTGATTATTTGCGCTGACCTCCTGTTCAGCTTAGAATTTGTGAAAAATTGGGGCTTATAATTTACAAAAACACTGAAGACTGATCGCTAGGTTTGTTAAACACAGACAAATTGAATTTAAGGTGACGTCGACGTCAGTGGCCTTTCAATCCAAGAATTCTCTCGACGCTATAAACTCAGCAACTGCGCTTAATGTCCACATTGTTCAGTCGTTCATAATCCCTGCCACATAGAGTAAGTTCCACGTTAACAGTCTCTTGAGGTTGTGCGATGTCGCTGAACAACGGAAAACTGCCAACCATAATGTGGTGTCAGTCCGAAGGCTGGAATAAGGACCCAGCAAACACGACCGCACGGGACCCGTACGGGGTTGATCGGGTTATCCGGTACGGTTTTCTGACGGTTTTTGTCAACGGGTTGCGTACGGGAACCGTCTGGGGCACACCGCATCAGTGGAGCCTTCTAGCGGCATTCGTATTCATACCGCCATTTTGTGCGCCAATTCGAATGTACAAGTATTTCAGAGATCGCGATTTGTTTGTGTGAAAAGTAAGATTGCGTTATATTTATCATACTAATGAACTTATTTGTATATATATCAACATTTTATAAATGTGCATTTTAGCGTATTAAACCCATGATGATTTCGGCCAAGTATTTTAGCGTATTTTATTATTTCTCTTATGTGGCTGCGTAAATGGAAGCTGGATTGATAAAAATAATTCTTTGCCGAAATGGAAGTTGGATTGATGAAAGGAGTTATCTGCTAAAGTGGAAGCTGGATTGATGAAAAAACGTGTAGTTTGGCGTCGTAAATGACACGCGATTTCATGGCGAATCAGCGTTGGTCGAATAGAAGTTGGACTGCAGAAAAGAATTCTTGCTAAATAGAAGTGGGATTGATGAAAATAATGTTACCTTAAATAGAAGTTGGATTGATGTAAAGAATATTGCTTAAATAGAAGCTGGATACATTTCAGTTATCATGAAAGTCATTGAAATAATAAAATACGCTAAAATACACGCCTAAATCCACTATCAATAAAATACGCTAAAATGTTTATATATCCAACATTTTATAAATGTTGTATCTAATTGTGGTCGGGATATCGATAGTCGCCACGGAGATACAGTTAAGGTTATGGACTGCATGTGTTAGGGTTAGGGTTAGCGTGTAACATTCATTCATTTCAGGAATTTATATAGCGCCCCTTCTACTCAGAGGCGCTCGTATGTACGTGCTTCCGATTGGTTCCGGCATTGGCTGTGGTTCAGTCAGTATTTAGGGTGACCCTTGATATGAAATTGTTATGTTTGTTGATGATATCGGCCCTAACAACTTAAGCCCCGTGTACAATGAATGCTTTTTGCCATCTACCATGCCAGTCCTTATCAAATTCTTTTTAAACCCCTTATTTGTCATGCATCATTTGTCTTTATTTGCCTTGGTTTAAACCGTAGTTTACGTTGCCAAATTATTTTACATGGCCAATTTAAAATAAAAGCTGGATTGGTGAAAATAATTGCTTGTCTAAATGGTAGTTGTATTGATGACACTAATTCTTTGCTTAAATAAATGCTGAATTGATGGAAATAATAATTTCCGTAATTGTTAAATCTTAAATCGAAGCTGTATTGATGACAGTTATCATGGACATAGGTAAGCTGCTTATTTACCAACGTCAAGTACGGCATTGATGACATTAAAATAATTTGGCAAGGTGAACTATGGTTTGTATATTGACTACAATCATTTAAGTTTTGTGTGTGCTTTGTTGTATTTGCAGGTGACGAGATTAGGCCTATTTCTGGCCAGTTGTATGTAAAAATATTTATTTACTGGTAAAAAGTAAATTTTTGGCTCGACTGCTGTTTGCTTTGACAGATGTAATGATTAAGTAAGTTTTGTTTTATAATGTTACATTAGCCAACGCTGTGCAGCAGGCTCCACCAGTTGCTGAGTCGTCCGGACAGGCATCCAGGCAATTTGGAACACCGTCTGGTGAAGTTTGCCAGGATGCGACACGACAATCTTCAATGCCTCCTGCCGCTTCAAAGACGCTAGTCACTCAAACAACTGGTACGTGTTGAATATTGAATCCAGCAATGGTACCAATTTGATCCTTATCAGCTCTTTGACAGGTAATCTTTACAGCGGTATTGGGATATTATCAATATTTCCCTTGTATCATCGAATTTTATTTGATATCAGTCAACATATATTTCTTGTTCTATTACATTGATTATTAAAAACTAGCTATCATTAATGGCAACACATTTGATTTGTTATAGAGAATAATTGTGTTGCGTTGGGCGGATATTCTGTGTAGGCTGCTATTAGCGCCGTGTATTGCAGGCTGTCTGTTCTGTTAGTAGTTAAGATTTAAATTGCATAACATGTTAATGTACAGCGCAGTGCGTTTGTCAGGCGCTTATTAAAGAAAAGATATTATTATTATTATTATTATTAATTTCTATAAGTTTTTAATGATTCAGTAGTTGTGTGATCATTGTGAATGTGTCTGTAAATTATCAAATTGTTGTTACTGCTGTTTGGCATTGATAATAAGCTGTTGAATATATTTATCCTTTGAGCCTGTCAAGTGTTTTGACACATAGTACCAATAATCAGTGAATTAGCCTATTAATTCATAAATGATAAATATCAATTTAGTGTCCTAACATTGAGGAATGTCAAAGGTGTTGCATTGTGATCAAAAGTGTCAACACAATTTTGTGTTACAACTAATGACTTACTGCCCTTACTTACTTATAATACGCACGTTACTGTGAAATTTGTATATCACCAACGTCACAAGTGAATCGGAGGTGATTTGCTTGTCAACAAAATTTACTCATTTGTTATTGGAGATTTCTCATGTGGGTCTTACTTACTTAGATCTAGCACAGTGCCGCTTAATATGCATATTACAATGTGTTTTGAAGATTTGTTTGGTCACCGTATTGTTCATAAATAAAGTATGATGGTTACTGTGTAGACTTGATTTTGTAGGTGGCGATATTAATAGCAGACTGTTGATAAAGCTATTGGCCAGTCTGGAGGACCTGCAACAAACAAGAAACTACATTCATCTCTGCTGCAATCGATTTCGAGGCAACTGAATGCTGCAAGCAGATTTGTGGCAACGGAGCTGCCTGAGGGCATGCAATTTCCCATCGAAACTGGGTATGATCTGATGAGCATGGAGGACAAGGTGCTTGACACTTCAACGATAAAAGCATTGGTGAGTCATTTTACTGTTTAAATGGTTTTTAAAGCCTCATGTATGATTCACTCTTAATTTCTGGGTATGCAGTTTTTATCTTCCTGTTTATAGGTTGTATTAAATTCTATTTATTTGTGTCCATAAAGTTAGATGATGTGTACATAAGTTATTTGTGTTGATGGCAAATATTTATAAACAAATGTCGACATTTAACTTAAAGGCCAGCATGTTTATAATTTTTTTGTCAAATTACAACATCTGGTGATTTTTCAATGTCTCTTGTTAAGATAGAACTGCTTTGATTTGCTTCTTCGTTTTAATTGTTTAGATACAAGTACTCGTGAATAACGATGGGGACTATTTATGCTTGTCTCAATAAAAAAATCAATAGTCTGCCAACCATGCTTTATCAAGTGCTTAACCTTTAAAACCATATTGCATTTTTGAGGCTGAGACAAAGTCGAGATTGTATTGACTTTTCTAAACTCGAACATTGTAAATTAGACAATCCAGGCAGTATCTGTAAATATTGCCATTTAATATTAGACAGAATTGTTGGAATAATATCATTTTACAATACAAATCAGAGCACGTCAAATTATTGTTCTTTGTAACTTGTTATTTTTAATCTAAATGTTTCGTGTGTGAAAATTCAGGTGCTGTAAGGCAAAATATTGCTACGAAGGACAGAACGAAGAAACTGGTTGTGTACGAGTTGGCTGTGTGGTTTGGTAACGCTATGGATCGTAGCACTGGAGTTCACCGGCTATTGAAATCGGCACAATTCAAAGAGACTGAGTCGGAGTCGATCACCACCGATCAGGAGTTGACCAATACTGCTGATGACATTGTTGACAAAAAATTTAATGATATTGCAGAGCAGACTGATTATTTTTACTTTATTAATTTGATGTGTCATTTAACGCTATTGTTGATTATTGTTTTCAGTGTTGTATCAATTACATTGCATGTAATTCAATCATAATTGCAATTGCATGCTTGTAAATGTATTTGTATTACAATTACTTGATTGAGTAGGAATTAAATTACAATTATATTTTAATTGTAATTCAAGTACCAATTAATTTTCAATTATTTCTTTAAAATTTGCAAATGATTTAGAATTTTTCTATAATTTTTAATTTACTCTATTTTTAAAACTAAAACATCCAGTGGGCCAATGACCTGTAAATTATAATCTACCTTCAATTGTTTTGTAAGTTTATCAAGTGTCTGAAATAAGGCTTATAATTGTGATCCATTAAAACAAGTTAACAATAGAGTTTATTTGATTCATAGAGTATAAGTGTTTCAAAATGATAGTCTGTTAGTTGATTGCGCCTGGGCGAGTCAATTTGTCCAGCAGTGCTAAAGAGATGCTCAAGATGGAAGTTCTTATCTGTAGGCAGCCGCAGTAGGCTAGCTAATAATGAGTGCATGGATAGTCTGATAGTAACTGTTGTTAGTAAACCCTTGCACTTTGGGTTTATCAAAGTGTGCTGTAAGGTGGTAAGAGGGGTGTAAGGATAGAATAATGTTGACAATTATGTAGTCATGATGCAGAGCAGTTTATTCAATTAAAATCGTAATTTACACTTCAATTACATAAATATTGTAATTGAATTACAATTACTGAACTTAAAAAGTAATTCAATTACAATTACAGAAATTGTAATTCAGTTACATGTATTTCAATTACTGAACAACACTGATTGCTTTAGCTATATAGCACAGTAAGCTGTGCTATATAGCTAAAGCAATCAGTGTTGTAACTTGTTCAGTAATTGAAATACATGTAATTGAATTACAATTTCTGTAATTGTAATTGAATTACTTTTTAAGTCCAGTAATTGTAATTCAATTACAATATTTAATGTAATTTGAAGTGTAATGAAGTGTAAATTGCATACTGGAATCACTTTTAAGTCATCTGGGAATGAACTGGGATGCCCGGCGGGCTATCCCGTATGGGTCCCGTACGGAAACCGCGGACAAAAACCATACGGGACCCGTACGGGATGCCCGGCGGGCTATCCCGTATGGGTCCCGTACGGAAACCGCGGACAAAAACCGGCGGGATCCCGCCGGGTATCCCGTACGGGTCCCGTGTAACCACCCGTACGGGTCCCGTATGGTTCCCGTGAGGTGTGTTGGCTGGGGAGGGCGATTTTCCTCTATGCGATATTTGTTACTGGTTTTATGACACAGCCGAAGCTACCAAGAAAGTTTCTATAGTTGTGAGATGTGCTTATCCGAAAGAAGACGAACAGTATTATAATAAAGTTCTGTTTTTATGTTTTTCGTATTTTTATATGTACGTAAACCAGAGTGCGGTTAGCAACTGGTAAAATAAAGAATATACTTACTTACTTAATTAATTAAACAATGGAAAATTGCCAACCATAGGTAGTGCCAGTTCGGAGACTGGAATAAGGAGGGCGACGCTATTACATGTATATACGATATTATTTTATTATTGGTGTTATGACACAGCGTCGTTAATCGAAACTACAGAGAAAGTTTCTATAGTTGTGTGATGTGTTTTATCCGAAAGAAGAAGTGCAATATGAAGAGCAGTGAAATGTTAGTGAATTCATATTCTTAGCCTAGGCATATTAAGGCGGGTGGTCAGTCATCTTCGTACTCACAGTGTATTGTCAGTGTACTCATTGCTGCTGATATCACTAGGGGGCGCAATTGTAGCCGAAATCTCGACAGTAATTTCTGCCCAGATGGGGATTTGAACCCACGACCTCTCAGTTGACAGTCACTAGACTATCATGCATTCTGCCAATGATATTGGGAGCAAAAGTGGATACTGAACGAAATGGTGGGGAAATGATTTGGGGAGTTTTTTGTTGGAGGTATAAAGGAAGCTGTAACTTCATGTCTCTGTCAGTCTTTCTGTCTATCTGTTCGTATCTCTTTTAATCTGTCTATCTCCGTCTGTTCGTTGGTGGTCTGCCTAACTAGACTAGACTTTCTGTATAATCTGCTTATCCACCGTAGGCTGTGTCTCTGTTTCTTACGGACTGATCTATTGGATGTTGACCTGATTACGGCTTGGTTTTGGTGTGCCATCGGTTGATGCCTTGTGCTTCAGACACCGGCGCAATAGAAGTTGCTAATTACATTAAATTATAATTATATATGTCTATTCGTCCTTCTGTCTGTCTGTCTGTCTCTCTATATCTGCAGTTTCAGTGCGTCTGTTTAGCTCCACATCTGTAAGTCTCCTCCTCTTTGCATCTGTCTGTCCATCCGTCTGCCTGTCCGTCCATCTGACTGTCTGTCTGCATGTCTGTCTGTTTATCTGCCCTTCTGTACGAACGCTCTACCTCGCGGTTGGCAAGCATTATTGACCTGGGCGGTGTACGGGATAGGCAGGCTTTAATCTCTTGAAGTCCTTGCAAGGCACACCACTTCTTTGTTAGTGTTCGTTATTGTAACGAGTTATAGCGTATTGTAGGCTAATTAAAAGAATATACAGCGCCTTCAAAGAACACATTGAAGTCGTACAACAATTCATTCTCATAGCCTACAAGTGATATTTGAATAGTTGGAGAAGTTATTGTCACCTGTCGAACGCAGCTGAAAGAGTTACTGACGCTGTAACTCTGTGTCCTTCCTCTCAAATGCCTTCCTCTCTTGTGGCGCAGTGCAAGAATACGGGAACGGCCTCCAGTTCACCATGATGAAACTGGCTAAAGACAAAAGGTTAATGATCCTACCAGCTGATCCTCCTATCCTTGCAGTGTCAAGTAGGCTAAGAGTTTGCTTTACCACAGTAACCACACTGAAATCGCCACACTACGACGGTGATAGTTTATGCCTTGTCAAGTTACAAAACCGTTGAAGTAAGTTTAAGTATTCAGCATCACATATCACGAAACACACATTTCACACGAAACAGAATTTGGTCTTTGATGTGAATAAACTATTTAATTACTTTTTAATAATATGAAGCTTTCGTAGAAGAAATGTGCGAATGATGTCTTCAAATGGACGATCAGTTTTCTGAGCAGCAAATCCAGTCATTGCTTCTGAATACGGAAGATTGCAGTCGATGCAACATCTGACTTTTAAATATTTTGCAAGAAAATGTCTTCCAAGAATATATTGGCATCTAATGGTGGGACGGTTCATAACAGATTCTGTGAATTCACCACCCCAGTCAAAGTACATATCGTTGACAAATACGTGTTCAAAAGCTGGATTGACAGTTTTCCCACATTTCATAATGTCAACATTCAGCGGTGATAAATAATAACAGAGTGCGTGAAATCCAAGTAACGACTGTACGTCACTATCGAAAAAAGAGACAAAAGGTGGCAACAACAAAACGTGCGTATATGCAAACACCTTAAAATCTTTCTTCATTTCAGACTCAAGAAGAATTCGCTCACATAAGCGCAACAATTCATCGTATTGGCGACACTTGTAAAGGTACAAAGCACGATAACAATCTACTGTGTTGCACTGGATACCAAAGTCATTGCGAATCACACTGTAGAATGATTTCATATTTTCTAAAACATATTCCATCAAAGAATCAATTACTGCTTCTTTAATTATCATCGGACTCACACTTAAAGTGTCAGTTTCTGTCAAATAATCTGTTCTGCGATAAACGATCTGTCTTGTTGCATTGAAATGAGTAACTGGCTTTATAGAAACAATATATTTCTTCTTTCTTAAAACACTTGAATTCTCAGTTTCTGTAAACGCATCTGTTCTACGATAAACGACCTGTCTAGTAGCATTGAAATGAGTGTCTGACTTCATCGCAGAAATGCATTTCTTCTGCCTTAAAGCTTTCAGATATTCGTCCATAGGAAATACTGAATCTGGTAAATCATGACAACAATCAAAACGCGTGGATTTTCTTTCGGCTGATAATACATTTAAATAATGAGCTAAAACCTCTGGCGAAAGACGCAGATCAAGATAAAGTCGCCTTCCAATGTAGTGAAGATTACTGTCAGTAATCTTCTTGTGAAGCACACACAATCCAACGATTCTTGCGACATCGTCAATAAACAACAAGCAACCTGCATTCAGAGTTTCCCTGTCATTTTGAGGTGTCTGATCTACGAGAACTGCCGAACA